>JALDAQ010000011.1:0-182000 GCA_025584915.1 Monochamus saltuarius
ACCCCTCTGTTTATGGCTCGACTGCTTATATATCACAGTTTCCCTCTAGAAGCAACACAAACACGCGGCTGATGACACAATCAGACGTGCATCATAACACATACATTAAAGATACACACTGGGCATAACTTTACTGCATGTGTATTGCACAGTACAAGCCCAGCGCTACAGGACACTATCCCAGGCGTTGGGTTTCCTTCTAGAAAGGCTTGCACTGCTAAGAAGTAACAACTTAGCGTTTGAAACCTCTGCGTTTATAAGACCGTTGATGTTAGTATAGGCAATAACGCTCTACACACGCTTTATGTACTATGAAGCAGTGTCAAGTGAGACAACCCCTCTGTTTATGGCTCGACTGCATATATATCACAGTTTGCATCTAGAAGCAACACAAGCACGTGGCTGATGATACAATCAGACGTGCATTATGATACAGACATTAAGGATACACACTGGTTATACCTTTACTGCATGTGTATTGCACAGTACAAGCACAGCGCAATAGGACACGATCCCAGGCGTTGGGTTTCCTTCTAGAAAGGCTTGCACGGCTAAAAAGTAACAACTAGCGTTTGAATCATCTGCGTTTTGAAGACCGTTGATGTTAGTATAGGCAATAACGCTCTACATACGCTCTATGTACTATGAAGCAGTTTCAAGTGAACCAACCATTCTGTTTATGACTCGACTGCTTATATATCACAGTTTCGCTCTAGAAGCAACACAAAAACGTGGCTGCTGATACAATCAGACGTGCATCACGATACATACATTAAGGATACACACTGGTTATACCTTTACTGCATGTGAATTGCACAGTACAAGCCCAGCGATATAGGACACGATCCCAGGCGTTGGGTTTCGTTCTAGAAAGGCTTGCACTGCTAAGATATAACAACTTAGCGTTTGAAATCTGCGTTTGCCAGACGGTTGTTGTTGGTATAGGCAATAACGCTCTACAGTCGCTCTATGTTCTATGTAGCAGTGTCAAGTGAACCAACCACTCTGTTTATGGCTCGACTGCTTATATATCACAGTTTCGCTTTTGAAACAACACAAACACGTGGCTGCTGATACAATCAGACGTGCATCACGATACATACATTAAGGATACACACTGGTTATACCTTTACTGCATGTGTATTGCACAGTACAAGCACAGCGCAATAGGACACGATCCCAGGCGTTGGGTTTCCTTCTAGAAAGGCTTGCATGGCTAAAAAGTAACAACTAGCGTTTGAATCATCTGCGTTTTGAAGACCGTTGATGTTAGTATAGGCAATAACGCTCTACATACGCTCTATGTACTATGAAGCAGTTTCAAGTGAAACAACCCCTCTGTTTATGGCTCGACTGCATATATATCACAGTTTCCATCTAGAAGCAACACAAGCACGTGGCTGATGATACAATCAGACGTGCATTATGATACATACATTAAGGATACACACTGGTTATACCTTTACTGCATGTGTATTGCACAGTACAAGCACAGCGCAATAGGACACGATCCCAGGCGTTGGGTTTCCTTCTAGAAAGGCTTGCACGGCTAAAAAGTAACAACTAGCGTTTGAATCATCTGCGTTTTGAAGACCGTTGATGTTAGTATAGGCAATAACGCTCTACACACGCTCTATGTACTATGAAGCAGTTTCAAGTGAACCAACCATTCTGTTTATGGCTCGACTGCATATATATCACAGTTTCCATCTAGAAGCAACACAAACACGTGGCTGCTGATACAATCAGACGTGCATCACGATACATACATTAAGGATACACACTGGTTATACCTTTACTGCATGTGTATTGCACAGTACAAGCCCAGCGCTATAGGACAAGATCCCAGGCGTTGGGTTTCCTTCTAGAAAGGCTTGCACGGCTAAAAAGTAACAACTAGCGTTTGAATCATCTGCGTTTTGAAGACCGTTGATGTTAGTATAGGCAATAACGCTCTACACACGCTCTATGTACTATGAAGCAGTTTCAAGTGAAACAACCCCTCTGTTTATGGCTCGACTGCATATATATCACAGTTTCCATCTAGAAGCAACACAAGCACGTGGCTGATGATACAATCAGACGTGCATTATGATACATACATTAAGGATACACACTGGTTATACCTTTACTGCATGTGTATTGCACAGTACAAGCCCAGCGATATAGGACAAGATCCCTGGCGTTGGGTTTCCTTCTAGAAAGGCTTGCACTGCTAAGAAGTAACAACTTAGCACTTGAATCATCTGCGTTTGCGAGACCGTTGATGTTAGTATATACAATAACACTCTACACACGCTCTATGTACTATGAAGCAGTTTCAAGTGAAACAACCCCTCTGTTTATGGCTCGACTGCATATATATCACAGTTTCCCTTTAGAAGCAACACAAGCACGTGGCTGATGATACAATCAGACGTGCATTATGATACACACATTAAGGATACACACTGGTTATACCTTTACTGCATGTGTATTGCACAGTACAAGCCCAGCGCTATAGGACACTATCCCAGGCGTTGGGTTTCCTTCTAGAAAGGCTTGCACTGCTAAGAAGTAACAACTTAGCGTTTGAAACCTCTGCGTTTAAGAGACCGTTGATGTTGGTATAGGCAATAACGCTCTACACACGCACTATGTACTATGAAGCAGTTTCAAGTGAAACAACCCCTCTGTTTATGGCTCGACTACTTATATATCACAGTATCCCTCTAGAACAAACATAAACACGTGGCTGCTGATACAATCAGCCGTGCATCACGATACATACATTAAGGATACACACTGGTTATACCTTTACTGCATGTGTATTGCACAGAACAAGCACAGCGGTATAGGACACGATCTCAGGCGTTGGGTTTCCTACTAGAAAGGCTTGCACTGCTAAGAAGTAACAACTTAGCAGTTGAAACAACCGCGTTTGCGAGACCGTTGATGTTAGTATAGGCGTTAGGCAAGCCTGTGCACCTTATACATCAGTTCTGCCCAAGCGTTGAGAAAGGATACAAAATTGTCGAATCTCCACTTCCAATATTATATTGTCCTCTCAGTGTCAGACGATAACCAATATAACCATAAAAGTACTGGATCAAGACGAAAGACTAATCGATTTTAGAGGTAAAACTATAACCGTTCAAATGGTGATTAGATATGATAAAGAAGTTCCAAACCAAAAGCCTTATAAAGAGAAAAAACATGGATCCAAACTTAGTATGCAAAATACATTCAAAGCGTTAATATCTAAGAATCATAACGTGGGTGATGATACAATCAGACGTGCATCACAATACAGACAATAAGGGTACACACTGGTTATACCTTTCCTGCATGTGTATTGTACAGTACAAGCACAGAGCTATAGGACAAGATCCCAGGCGTTGGGTTCCTTCTAGAAAGGCTTGCACTGCCAAGAAGTAACAACTTAGCGTTTGAAACATCTGCGTTTGTAAGACCGTAGATGCTAGCATAGGCAGTAACGCTCTACACACGCCCTATGTACTATGAAGTAGTTTCAAGTGAGACAACCCCTCTGTTTATGGCTCGACTGCTTATATATCACAGTTTCCCTCTAGAAGCAACACAAACACGCGGCTGATGACACAATCTGACGTGCATCATAACACATACATTAAAGATACACACTGGGCATAACTTTACTGCATGTGTATTGCACAGTACAAGCCCAGCGCTACAGGACACTATCCCAGGCGTTGGGTTTCCTTCTAGAATGGCTTGCACTGCTAAGAAGTAACAACTTAGCGTTTGAAACCTCTGCGTTTATAAGACCGTTGATGTTAGTATAGGCAATAACGCTCTACACACGCTCTATGTACTATGAAGCAGTTTCAAGTGAAACAACCCCTCTGTTTATGGCTCGACTGCTTATATATCACAGTATCCCTCTAGAACAAACATAAACTCGTGGCTGCTGATACAATCAGACGTGCATTATGATACATACATTAAGGATACACACTGGTTATCCCTTTACTGCATGTGTATTGCACAGTACAAGCCCAGCGCAATAGGACACTATCCCAGGCGTTTGGTTTCCTTCTAGAAAGGCTTGCACGGCTAAAAAGTAACAACTAGCGTTTGAATCATCTGCGTTTTGAAGACCGTTGATGTTAGTATAGGCAATAACGCTCTACACACGCTCTATGTACTATGAAGCAGTATCAAGTGAACCAACCACTCTGTTTATGGCTCGACTGCTTATATATCACAGTTTCGCTCTAGAAGCAACACAAACACGTGGCTGCTGATACAATCAGACGTGCATCACGATACATACATTAAGGATACACACTGGTTATACCTTTACTGCATGTGTATTGCACAGTACAGGCCCAGCGTTATAGGACACTATCCCAGGCGTTGGGTTTCCTTCTAGAAAGGCTTGCCCTGCTAAGAAGTACAACTTAGCGTTTGAAACCTCTGCGTTTATAAGACCGTTGATGTTAGTATAGGCAATAACGCTCTACACACGCTCTATGTAATATGAAGCAGCTTCAAGTGAACCAACCACTCTGTTTATGGCTCGACTGCTTATATATCACAGTTTCCCTTTAGAAGCAACACAAACACGTGGCTGCTGAAACAATGAGACGTGCATCACGATCCAGACATTAAGGATACACACTGGCTTTACCTTTACTGCATGTGTATTGCACTACATGCCCAGCGCTATAGGACACGATCCCAGGCGTTAGGTTTCCTTGTAGAAAGGCTTGCACGGCTAAGAAGTAACAACTAGCGTTTGAATCATCTGCGTTTTGAAGACCGTTGATGTTAGTATAGGCAATAACGCTCTACACACGCTCTATGTACTATGAAGCAGTTTCAAGTGAACCAACCACTCTGTTTATGGCTCGACTGCTTATATATCACAGTTTCGCTTTAGAAACAACACAAACACGTGGCTGCTGATACAATCAGACGTGCATCACGATACATACATTAAGAATACACACTGGTTATACCTTTACTGCATGTGTATTGCACAGTACAAGCCCAGCGCTATAGGACACAATCCCAGGCGTTGGGTTTCCTTCTAGAAAGGCTTGCACTGCTAAGAAATAACAACTTAGCAGTTGAATCATCTGCGTTTATAAGACCGTTGATGTTAGTATAGGCAATAACGCTCTACACACGCTCTATGTAATATGAAGCAGCCTCAAGTGAACCAACCACTCTGTTTATGGCTCGACTGCTTATATATCACAGTTTCGCTCTAGAAGCAACACAAACACGTGGCTGCTGATACAATCAGACGTGCATCACGATACAGACATTAAGGATGCACACTGGTTATACCTTTACTGCATGTGAATTGCACAGTACAAGCCCAGCGATATAGGACACGATCCCAGGCGTTGGGTTTCGTTCTAGAAAGGCTTGCACTGCTAAGAAGTAACACCTTAGCGTTTGAACCCTCTGCGTTTATAAGACCGTTGATGTTAGTATAGGCAATAACGCTCTACACACGCTCTATATAATATGAAGCAGCTTCAAGTGAACCAACCACTCTGTTTATGGCTCGACTGCTTATATATCACAGTTTCCCTTTAGAAACAACACAAACACGTGGCTGCTGATACAATCAGACGTGCATCACGATACAGACATTAAGGATACACACTGGTTATACCTTTACTGCATGTGTATTGCACAGTACAAGCCCAGCGCTATAGGACACTATCCCAGGCGTTGGGTTTCCTTCTAGAAAGGCTTGCACTGCTTAGATATAACAACTTAGCAGTTGAATCATCCGCGTTTGCCAGACGGTTGTTGTTGGTATGGGCAATAACGCCCTACACACGCTCTATGGACTATGAAGTACTTTCAAGTGAGAGAACCACTCTGTTTATGGCTCGACTGCTTATATATCACAGTTTCGCTTTAGAAACAACACAAACACGTGGCTTGTGATACAATCAGACGTGCATCACGATACATACATTAAGGATACACACTGGTTATACCTTTACTGCATGTGTATTGCACAGTACAAGCACAGCGCAATAGGACACGATCCCAGGCGTTGGGTTTCCTTCTAGAAAGGCTTGCACTGCTAAGAACTAACAACTTAGCGTTTGAAATATCTGTGTTTGTAAGACCGTTGATGTTAGTATAGACAATAACGCTCTACACACGCTTTATGTACTATGAAGCAGTGTCAAGTGACACAACCCCTCTATATATGGCTCGACTGAATATATATCACAGTATCCATCTAGAACAAACATAAACACGTGGCTGCTGATACAATCAGACGTGCATCACGATACATACATTAAGGATACACACTGGTTATACCTTTACTGCATGTGTATTGCACAGAACAAGCTCAGCGCTATAGGACACAATCCAGGCGTTGGGTTTCCTTTTAGAAAGGCTTGCACTGCTAAGAAGTAACAACTTAGCAGTTGAATTATCCGCGTTTGCCAGACGGTTGTTGTTGGTATGGGCAATAACGCCCTACACACGCTCTATGGACTATGAAGTACTTTCAAGTGAGACAACCCCTCTGTTTATGACTCGAATGCTTATATATCACAGCTTCCCTCTGGAAGCAAAACAAACACGTGGCTGCTGATACAATCAGAGGTGCATCACGATACAGACAATAAGGATACACACTGTTTATACCTTTACTGCATGTGTATCAGCAGCCACGTGTTTGTGTTGCTTCTAGAGCGAAACTGTGATATATAAGCAGTCGAGCCATAAACAGAATGGTTGGTTCACTTGAAACTGCTTCATAGTACATAGAGCGTGTGTAGAGCGTTATTGCCTATACTAACATCAACGGTCTTCAAAACGCAGATGATTCAAACGCTAGTTGTTACTTTTTGCCGTGCAAGCCTTTCTAGAAGGAAACCCAACGCCTGGGATCGTGTCCTATTGCGCTGTGCTTGTACTGTGCAATACACATGCAGTAAAGGTATAACCAGTGTGTATCCTTAATGTATGTATCGTGATGCACGTCTGATTGTATCAGCAGCCACGTGTTTGTGTTGTTTCTAAAGCGAAACTGTGATATATAAGCAGTCGAGCCATAAACAGAGTGGTTGTCTCACTTGAAAGTACTTCATAGTTCATAGAGCGTGTGTAGGGCGTTATTGCCCATACCAACAACAACCGTCTGGCAAACGCGGATGATTCAACTGCTAAGTTGTTATATCTTAGCAGTGCAAGCCTTTCTAGAAGGAAACCCAACGCTTGGGATAGTGTCCTATAGCGCTGGGCTTGTACTGTGCAATACACATGCAGTAAAGGTATAAACAGTGTGTATCCTTAATGTATGTATCATAATGCACGTTTGATTGTATCAGCAGCCACGTGTTTGTGTTGCTTCTAAAGCGAAACTGTGATATATAAGCAGTCGAGCCATAAACAGAGTGGTTGTCTCACTTGAAAGTACTTCATAGTCCATAGAGCGTGTGTAGGGCGTTATTGCCCATACCAACAACAACCGTCTGGCAAGCGCGGATGATTCAACTGCTAAGTTGTTATATCTTAGCAGTGCAAGCCTTTCTAGAAGAAAACCCAACGCCTGAGATCGTGTCCTATAGCACTGTGCTTGTACTATGCAATACACATGCAGTAAAGGTATAAACAGTGTGTATCCTTAATGTATGTATCATAATGCACGTCTGATTGTATCAGCAGCCACGTGTTTGTGTTGTTTCTATGGAAACTGTAATATATAAGCAGTCGAGCCATAAACAGAGTGGTTGGTTCACTTGAAGCTGCTTCATATTACATAGAGCGTGTGTAGAGCGTTATTGCCTATACTAACATCAACGGTCATATAAACGCAGAGGGTTCAAACGCTAAGTTGTTACTTCTTAGCAGTGCAAGCCTTTCTAGAACGAAACCCAACGCCTGGGATCGTGTCCTATATCGCTGGGCTTGTACTGTGCAATTCACATGCAGTAAAGGTATAACCAGTGTGTATCCTTAATGTATGTATCGTGATGCACGTCTGATTGTATCAGCAGCCACGTGTTTGTGTTGTTTCTAAAGCTAAACTGTGATATATAAGCAGTCGAGCCATAAACAGAGTGGTTGTCTCACTTGAAAGTACTTCATAGTCCATAGAGCGTGTGTAGGGCGTTATTGCCCATACCAACAACAACCGTCTGGCAAACGCGGATGATTCAACTGCTAAGTTGTAATATCTTAGCAGTGCAAGCCTTTCTAGAAGGAAAGCCAACGCCTGGGATAGTGTCCTATAGCGCTGGGCTTGTACTGTGCAATACACATGCAGTAAAGGTATAACCAGTGTGTATCCTTAATGTATGTATCGTGATGCACGTCTGATTGTATCAGCAGCCACGTGTTTGTGTTGCATCTAGAGCGAAACTGTGATATATAAGCAGTCGAGCCATAAACAGAGTGGTTGGTTCACTTGAAGCTGCTTCATATTACATAGAGCGTGTGTAGAGCGTTATTGTCTATACTAACATCAACGGTCTCGCAAACGTAGATGATTCAACTGCTAAGTTGTTACTTCTTAGCAGTGCAAGATATTCTAGAAGGAAAGCCAACGCCTAGGATAGTGTCCTATAGCGCTGGGCTTGTACTGTGCAATACACATGCAGTAAAGGTATAACCAGTGTGTATCCTTAATGTATGTATCCTAATGCATGTCTGATTGTATCAGCAGCCACGTGTTTATGTTTGTTCTAGATGGATACTGTGATATATATGCAGTCGAGCCATAAACAGAGGGGTTGTTTCACTTGAAACTGCTTCATAGTACATAGAGCGTGTGTAGGGCGTTATTGCCTATACTAACATCAACGGTCTCGCAAACGCAGATGATTCAACTGCTAAGTTGTTACTTCTTAGCAGTGCAAGCCTTTCTTGAAGGAAACCCAACGCCTGGGATCATGTCCTATACCGCTGGGCTTGTACTGTGCAATACACATGCAGTAAAGGTATAACCAGTGTGTATCCTTAATGTATGTATCGTGATGCACGTCTGATTGTATCAGCAGCCACGTGTTTGTGTTGCTTCTAGAGCGAAACTGTGATATATAAGCAGTCGAGCCATAAACAGAGTGGTTGGTTCACTTGAAGCTGCTTCATATTACATACAGCGTGTGTAGAGCGTTATTGCCTATACTAACATCAACGGTCTTATAAACGCAGAGGGTTCAAACGGTAAGTTGTTACTTCTTAGCAGTGCAAGCCTTTCTAGAACGAAACCCAACGCCTGGGATCGTGTCCTATATCGCTGGGCTTGTACTGTGCAATACACATGCAGTAAAGGTATAACCAGTGTGTATCCTTAATGTATGTATCGTGATGCACGTCTGATTGTACAGCAGCCACGTTTTTGTGTTGCTTCTAGAGCGAAACTGTGATATATAAGCAGTCGAGCCATAAACGGAATGGTTGGTTCACTTGAAACTGCTTCATAGTACATAGAGCGTGTGTAGAGCGTTATTGCCTATACTAACATCAACGGTCTTCAAAACGCAGATGATTCAAACGCTAGTTGTTACTTTTTAGCCGTGCAAGCCTTTCTAGAAGGAAACCCAACGCCTGGGATCGTGTCCTATGGCGCTGTGCTTGTACTGTGCAATACACATGCAGTAAAGGTATAACCAGTGTGTATCCTTAATGTATGTATCGTGATGCACGTCTGATTGTATCAGCAGCCACGTGTTTGTGTTGTTTCTAAAGCGAAACTGTGATATATAAGCAGTCGAGCCATAAACAGAGTGGTTGTCTCACTTGAAAGTACCTCATAGTTCATAGAGCGTGTGTAGGGCGTTATTGCCCATACCAACAACAACCGTCTGGCAAACGCGGATGATTCAACTGCTAAGTTGTTATATCTTAGCAGTGCAAGCCTTTCTAGAAGGAAACCCAACGCTTGGGATAGTGTCCTATAGCGCTGGGCTTGTACTGTGCAATACACATGCAGTAAAGGTATAAACAGTGTGTATCCTTAATGTATGTATCATAATGCACGTCTGATTGTATCAGCAGCCACGTGTTTGTGTTGTTTCTATAGGGAAACTGTAATATATAAGCAGTCGAGCCATAAACAGAGTGGTTGGTTCACTTGAAGCTGCTTCACATTACATAGAGCGTGTGTAGAGCGTTATTGCCTATACTAACATCAACGGTCATATAAACGCAGAGGGTTCAAACGCTAAGTTGTTACTTCTTAGCAGTGCAAGCCTTTCTAGAACGAAACCCAACGCCTGGGATCGTGTCCTATATCGCTGGGCTTGTACTGTGCAATTCACATGCAGTAAAGGTATAACCAGTGTGTATCCTTAATGTATGTATCGTGATGCACGTCTGATTGTATCAGCAGCCACGTGTTTGTGTTGTTTCTAAAGCGAAACTGTGATATATAAGCAGTCGAGCCATAAACAGAGTGGTTGTCTCACTTGAAAGTACTTCATAGTCCATAGAGCGTGTGTAGGGCGTTATTGCCCATACCAACAACAACCGTCTGGCAAACGCGGATGATTCAACTGCTAAGTTGTTATATCTTAGCAGTGCAAGCCTTTCTAGAAGGAAAGCCAACGCCTGGGATAGTGTCCTATAGCGCTGGGCTTGTACTGTGCAATACACATGCAGTAAAGGTATAACCAGTGTGTATCTTTAATGTATGTATCGTGATGCACGTCTGATTGTATCAGCAGCCACGTGTTTGTGTTGCTTCTAGAGCGAAACTGTGATATATAAGCAGTCGAGCCATAAACAGAGTGGTTGGTTCACTTGAAGCTGCTTCATATTACATAGAGCGTGTGTAGAGCGTTACTGCCTATACTAACATCAACGGTCTTCAAAACGCAGATGATTCAAACGCTAGTTGTTACTTATTAGCCGTGCAAGCCTTTCTAGAAGGAAACCTAACGCCTGGGATTGTGTCCTATAGCGCTGGGCATGTAGTGTGCAATACACATGCAGTAAAGGTATAACCAGTGTGTATCCTTAATGTCTGTATCATAATGCACGTCTGATTGTATCATCAGCCACGTGCTTGTGTTGTTTCTAGATGGAAACTGTGATATATATGCAGTCGAGCCATAAACAGAGGGGTTGTTTCACTTGAAACTGCTTCATAGTACATAGAGCGTGTATAGAGCGTTATTGTCTATACTAACATCAACGGTCTTCAAAACGCTGATGATTCAAACGCTAGTTGTTACTACTTAGCCGTGCAAGCCTTTCTAGAAGGAAACCTAACGCCTGGGATCGTGTCCTATAGCGCTGGGCATGTAGTGTGCAATACACATGCAGTAAAGGTAAAGCCAGTGTGTATCCTTAATGTCTGTATCATAATGCATGTCTGATTGTATCAGCAGCCACGTGTTTATGTTTGTTCTAGATGGATACTGTGATATATATGCAGTCGAGCCATAAACAGAGGGGTTGTTTCACTTGAAACTGCTTCATAGTACATAGAGCGTGTGTAGGGCGTTATTGCCTATACTAACATCAACGGTCTCGCAAACGCAGATGATTCAACTGCTAAGTTGTTTCTTCTTAGCAGTGCAAGCCTTTCTAGAAGGAAACCCAACGCCTGGGATCATGTCCTATACCGCTGGGCTTGTACTGTGCAATACACATGCAGTAAAGGTATAACCAGTGTGTATCCTTAATGTATGTATCGTGATGCACGTCTGATTGTATCAGCAGCCACGTGTTTGTGTTGCTTCTAGAGCGAAACTGTGATATATAAGCAGTCGAGCCATAAACAGAGTGGTTGGTTCACTTGAAGCTGCTTCATATTACATAGAGCGTGTGTAGAGCGTTATTGCCTATACTAACATCAACGGTCTTATAAACGCAGAGGGTTCAAACGCTAAGTTGTTACTTCTTAGCAGTGCAAGCCTTTCTAGAACGAAACCCAACGCCTGGGATCGTGTCCTATATCGCTGGGCTTGTACTGTGCAATACACATGCAGTAAAGGTATAACCAGTGTGTATCCTTAATGTATGTATCGTGATGCACGTCTGATTGTATCAGCAGCCACGTTTTTGTGTTGCTTCTAGAGCGAAACTGTGATATATAAGCAGTCGAGCCATAAACAGAATGGTTGGTTCGCTTGAAACTGCTTCATAGTACATAGAGCGTGTGTAGAGCGTTATTGCCTATACTAACATCAACGGTCTTCAAAACGCAGATGATTCAAACTCTAGTTGTTACTTTTTAGCCGTGCAAGCCTTTCTAGAAGGAAACCCAACGCCTGGGATCGTGTCCTATTGCGCTGTGCTTGTACTGTGCAATACACATGGAGTAAAGGTATAACCAGTGTGTATCCTTAATGTATGTATCGTGATGCACGTCTGATTGTATCAGCAGCCACGTGTTTGTGTTGTTTCTAAAGCGAAACTGTGATATATAAGCAGTCGAGCCATAAACAGAGTGGTTGTCTCACTTGAAAGTACTTCATAGTTCATAGAGCGTGTGTAGGGCGTTATTGCCCATACCAACAACAACCGTCTGGCAAACGCGGATGATTTAACTGCTAAGTTGTTTATCTTAGCAGTGCAAGCCTTTCTAGAAGGAAACCCAACGCCTGGGATAGTGTCCTATAGCGCTGGGCTTGTACTGTGCAATACACATGCAGTAAAGGTATAACCAGTGTGTATCCTTAATGTCTGTATCGTGATGCACGTCTGATTGTATCAGCAGCCACGTGTTTGTGTTGTTTCTAAAGGGAAACTGTGATATATAAGCAGTCGAGCCATAAACAGAGTGGTTGGTTCACTTGAAGCTGCTTCATATTACATAGAGCGTGTGTAGAGCGTTATTGCCTATACTAACATCAACGGTCTTATAAACGCAGAGGGTTCAAACACTAAGTTGTTACTTCTTAGCAGTGCAAGCCTTTCTAGAAGGAAACCCAACGCCAGGGATCTTGTCCTATATCGCTGGGCTTGTACTGTGCAATACACATGCAGTAAAGGTATAACCAGTGTGTATCCTTAATGTCTGTATCATAATGCACGTCTGATTGTATCATCAGCCACGTGCTTGTGTTGCTTCTAGATGGAAACTGTGATATATATGCAGTCGAGCCATTAACAGAGGGGTTGTTTCACTTGAAACTGCTTCATAGTACATAGAGCGTGTGTAGAGCGTTATTGCCTATACTAACATCAACGGTCTTCAAAACGCAGATGATTCAAACGCTAGTTGTTACTTTTTAGCCGTGCAAGCCTTTCTAGAAGGAAACCCAACGCCTGGGATCGTGTCCTATTGCGCTGTGCTTGTACTGTGCAATACACATGCAGTAAAGGTATAACCAGTGTGTATCCTTAATGTATGTATCGTGATGCACGTCTGATTGTATCATCAGCCACGTGTTTGTGTTGTTTCTAAAGCGAAACTGTGATATATAAGCAGTCGAGCCATAAACAGAGTGGTTGTCTCACTTGAAAGTACTTCATAGTTCATAGAGCGTGTGTAGGGCGTTATTGCCCATACCAACAACAACCGTCTGGCAAACGCGGATGATTTAACTGCTAAGTTGTTATATCTTAGCAGTGCAAGCCTTTCTAGAAGGAAACTCAACGCCTGGGATAGTGTCCTATAGCGCTGGGCTTGTACTGTGCAATACACATGCAGTAAAGGTATAACCAGTGTGTATCCTTAATGTATGTATCGTGATGCACGTCTCATTGTATCAGCAGCCACGTGTTTGTGTTGCTTCTAAAGGGAAACTGTGATATATAAGCAGTCGAGCCATAAACAGAGTGGTTGGTTCACTTGAAGCTGCTTCATATTACATAGAGCGTGTGTAGAGCGTTATTGCCTATACTAACATCAACGGTCTTATAAACGCAGAGGGTTCAAACGCATGTTGTTACTTCTTAGCAGTGCAAGCCTTTCTAGAACGAAACCCAACGCCTGGGATCGTGTCCTATATCGCTGGGCTTGTACTGTGCAATACACATGCAGTAAAGGTATAACCAGTGTGTATCCTTAATGTATGTATCGTGATGCACGTCTGATTGTATCAGCAGCCACGTTTTTGTGTTGCTTCTAGAGCGAAACTGTGATATATAAGCAGTCGAGCCATAAACAGAATGGTTGGTTCACTTGAAACTGCTTCATAGTACATAGAGCGTATGTAGAGCGTTATTGCCTATACTAACATCAACGGTCTTCAAAACGCAGATGATTCAAACGCTAGTTGTTACTTTTTAGCCGTGCAAGCCTTTCTAGAAGGAAACCCAACGCCTGGGATCGTGTCCTATTGCGCTGTGCTTGTACTGTGCAATACACATGCAGTAAAGGTATAACCAGTGTGTATCCTTAATGTATGTATCGTGATGCACGTCTGATTGTATCAGCAGCCACGTGTTTGTGTTGTTTCTAAAGCGAAATTGTGATATATAAGCAGTCGAGCCATAAACAGAGTGGTTGTCTCACTTGAAAGTACTTCATAGTTCATAGAGCGTGTGTAGGGCGTTATTGCCCATACCAACAACAACCGTCTGGCAAACGCGGATGATTTAACTGCTAAGTTGTTATATCTTAGCAGTGCAAGCCTTTCTAGAAGGAAACCCAACGCCTGGGATAGTGTCCTATAGCGCTGGGCTTGTACTGTGCAATACACATGCAGTAAAGGTATAACCAGTGTGTATCCTTAATGTATGTATCATAATGCACGTCTGATTGTATCAGCAGCCACGTGTTTGTGTTGTTTCTATAGGGAAACTGTAATATATAAGCAGTCGAGCCATAAACAGAGTGGTTGGTTCACTTGAAGCTGCTTCATATTACATAGAGCGTGTGTAGAGCGTTATTGCCTATACTAACATCAACGGTCATATAAACGCAAAGGGTTCAAACGCTAAGTTGTTACTTCTTAGCAGTGCAAGCTTTCTAGAACGAAACCCAACGCCTGGGATCGTGTCCTATATCGCTGGGCTTGTACTGTGCAATTCACATGCAGTAAAGGTATAACCAGTGTGTATCCTTAATGTATGTATCATAATGCACGTCTGATTGTATCAGCAGCCACGTGTTTGTGTTGCTTCTAGAGCGAGACTGTGATATATAAGCAGTCGAGCCATAAACAGAGTGGTTGGTTCACTTGAAACTGCTTCATAGTACATAGAGCGTGTGTAGAGCGTTATTGCCTATATTAACATCAACGGTCTTCAAAACGCAGATGATTCAAACGCTAGTTGTTACTTTTAGCCGTGCAAGCCTTTCTAGAAGGAAACCCAACGCCTGGGATCGTGTCCTATTGCGCTGTGCTTGTACTGTGCAATACACATGCAGTAAAGGTATAACCAGTGTGTATCCTTAATGTATGTATCGTGATGCACGTCTGATTGTATCAGCAGCCACGTGTTTGTGTTGTTTCTAAAGCGAAACTGTGATATATAAGCAGTCGAGCCATAAACAGAGTGGTTGTCTCACTTGAAAGTACTTCATAGTTCATAGAGCGTGTGTAGGGCGTTATTGCCCATACCAACAACAACCGTCTGGCAAACGCGGATGATTCAACTGCTAAGTTGTTATATCTTAGCAGTGCAAGCCTTTCTAGAAGGAAACCCAACGCTTGGGATAGTGTCCTATCGCGCTGGGCTTGTACTGTGCAATACACATGCAGTAAAGGTATAAACAGTGTGTATCCTTAATGTATGTATCATAATGCACGTCTGATTGTATCAGCAGCCACGTGTTTGTGTTGCTTCTAAAGCGAAACTGTGATATATAAGCAGTCGAGCCATAAACAGAGTGGTTGTCTCACTTGAAAGTACTTCATAGTCCATAGAGCGTGTGTAGGGCGTTATTGCCCATACCAACAACAACCGTCTGGCAAGCGCGGATCATTCAACTGCTAAGTTGTTATATCTTAGCAGTGCAAGCCTTTCTAGAAGAAACCCAACGCCTGAGATCGTGTCCTATAGCACTGTGCTTGTACTATGCAATACACATGCAGTAAAGGTATAAACAGTGTGTATCCTTAATGTATGTATCATAATGCACGTCTGACTGTATCAGCAGCCACGTGTTTGTGTTGTTTCTTTAGGGAAACTGTAATATATAAGCAGTCGAGCCATAAACAGAGTGGTTGTCTCACTTGAAAGTACTTCATAGTTCATATAGCGTGTGTAGGGCGTTATTGCCCATACCAACAACAACCGTCTGGCAAACGCGGATGATTTAACTGCTAAGTTGTTTATCTTAGCAGTGCAAGCCTTTCTAGAAGGAAACCCAACGCCTGGGATAGTGTCCTATAGCGCTGGGCTTGTACTGTGCAATACACATGCAGTAAAGGTATAACCAGTGTGTATCCTTAATGTCTGTATCATAATGCACGTCTGATTGTATCATCAGCCACGTGCTTGTGTTGCTTCTAGATGGAAACTGTGATATATATGCAGTCGAGCCATAAACAGAGGGGTTGTGTCACTTGACACTGCTTCATAGTACATAAAGCGTGTGTAGAGCGTTATTGTCTATACTAACATCAACGGTCTTCAAAACGCTGACGATTCAAACGCTAGTTGTTACTACTTAGCCGTGCAAGCCTTTCTAGAAGGAAACCTAACGCCTGGGATCGTGTCCTATAGCGCTGGGCATGTAGTGTGCAATACACATGCAGTAAAGGTAAAGCCAGTGTGTATCCTTAATGTCTGTATCGTGATGCACGTCTCATTGTATCAGCAGCCACGTGTTTGTGTTGTTTCTAAAGGGAAACTGTGATATATAAGCAGTCGAGCCATAAACAGAGTGGTTGGTTCACTTGAAGCTGCTTCATATTACATAGAGCGTGTGTAGAGCGTTATTGCCTATACTAACATCAACGGTCTTATAAACGCAGAGGGTTCAAACACTAAGTTGTTACTTCTTAGCAGTGCAAGCCTTTCTAGAACGAAACCCAACGCCTGGGATCGTGTCCTATATCGCTGGGCTTGTACTGTGCAATACACATGCAGTAAAGGTATAACCAGTGTGTATCCTTAATGTATGTATCGTGATGCACGTCTGATTGTATCAGCAGCCACGTTTTTTGTGTTGCTTCTAGAGCGAAACTGTGATATATAAGCAGTCGAGCCATAAACAGAATGGTTGGTTCACTTGAAACTGCTTCATAGTACATAGAGCGTATGTAGAGCGTTATTGCCTATACTAACATCAACGGTCTTCAAAACGCAGATGATTCAAACGCTAGTTGTTACTTATTAGCCGTGCAAGCCTTTCTAGAAGGAAACCCAACGCCTGGGATCGTGTCCTATTGCGCTGTGCTTGTACTGTGCAATACACATGCAGTAAAGGTATAACCAGTGTGTATCCTTAATGTATGTATCGTGATGCACGTCTGATTGTATCAGCAGCCACGTGTTTGTGTTGTTTCTAAAGCGAAACTGTGATATATAAGCAGTCGAGCCATAAACAGAGTGGTTGTCTCACTTGAAACTACTTCATAGTACATGGAGCTTGTGCAGAGCGTTACTGCCTATACTAACATCAACGGTCTTACAAACGCAGATCTTTCAAACGCTAAGTTGTTACTTCTTAGCAGTGCAAGCCTTTCTAGAGGTAAACCCAACGCCTGGGATCGTGTGCTATAGCGGTGTGCTTGTACTGTGCAATCCACTTGCAGTAAAGGTATAACCAGTGTGTATCCTTATTGTATGTGTTATGATACACGTCTGATTGTATTATCAGCCACGTGTTTGTGTTGCTTCTAGAGGGAAACTGTGATATATAAACAGTCGAGCCATAAACAGAGTGGTTGTCTCACTTGAAACTACTTCAAAGTACATAGAGCGTGTGCAGAGCATTATTGCCTATATTAATATCAACGGTCTTCAAAACCCAGATGATTCAACTGCTAAGTTGTTACTTCTTAGCAGTGCAAGTCTTTCTAGATGGAAACCCAACGCCTGGCGTGTCCTATAGCGCTCTGCTTGTACTGTTCAACCCACATGCAGTAAAGGTATAACCAGTGTGTATCCTTATTGTCTGTATCGTGATGCACGTCTGATAAAGCGTGATCATAATCTTCATTAGATATGGTTTCATTATTCAATTTATTATAAAATAATTCTTTTGAGGGTAATGCTGTTTCTTTTAATTTTTCCCAACTATCTAAATAATCATATGGAAATATTCCCTTTCTGATTACTAGTGTAAATTCAAAATCATTAGGATAAAAATGTTTAGTTATTGTTTTTTTGTTCATCACTTAAATAAGATGACAATTTTTCTATCCTACTTGCCATAAATCTAAATGAATCTATAAATCTAAGTTGAATTTTTGTATTTTCTACATATTTCGTAAAAGATATGTATTTTTCTTTGTTAATAGGAAGTAATTTAATTACTCCTGGAAATCCAGTACCTAATTTACGCACTATAAAATGTGAATCATAACCTATCAAGTTATGTAATATTACAGGTACTACATGACTGTCCCTGTAATCTAAATTACATTTTTGGTGAGCTGCTGCCCTATATTCTCCTGTTAAATGACAATGGTCACGAATTTTTATTTCATTTTTAGTAAATGGTTTGCTGCAAATATGACATATTTCAGCTGTATCAAAATTATATTTTTGTAATTTGGATAGTGGTTTCATTGGAACTATATTGGAAATATTTTATATAATATGCTATGCTAAACGGTTCATGTTTTTGAATTTGTTCAGTACATGTTTTATTGTTATTAGTATCATTATAATTTACTAAAATACTTTCCAAATCTGCATATATTACAAAAGGACATTTCAGTTTATTTCTAAAATTCTGAAATTTAATGATATTATTTTCTTTGGTTGGTAATGTGATTTTAGTAGAATTTTTATTTTTACAAATTTCTATAATATGTTTATGTAAAATATTTTCAATACTAAGATGATTTAAACATCTATCACAAATAAAATTTTTATGTGTTAATAAAAGTTGGTTACGTAAGAGGCGAGACAAATTTTTAATCCAAACGAAATGGTATTTAGTTGAGTTTTCAATTTCAGTAGATAACATTAATAAATGGATACGTCTTACAAAATCATTTTTACTTAAAAATATAGGTACAACATTTTTCTTTTCTAGAGTATACACATTTATCGAAATATGATTTAAATTTTCAAATTTTGAGATATCTTTTAGTTGAATAGGAAAATTAATATCATTATATTCTAGTACTTGACTAAAATGGGCATATGATGATGTTCTGTTAGGATGATCATTATATTCAACAGGAAATAGTGCTGATACAACTGCCCACAGGAAACAATATTGATCATTATTTTTAACATTTATTACAGCTTATTTCATTTTTATATGTTTTGGTACATCAATATAAGTAGATAAGCCACCACTAATTGGAGAATAATTATTTATGTTAACTTTTAAATGTAAAATTTCTAGTAAAGCCCACCCTGAGTCTTTTTCTTGAAAGTCTTCTAATTTTGAAAGTGTGTATCCTTATTGTCTGTATCATGATGAACGTCTGATTGTATCAGCAGCCACGTGTTTGTGTTGCTTCTAGAGGAAAACTGTGATATATATAAGCAGTCGAATTATAAACAGAGCGGTTGGTTCACTTGAAACTGCTTCATAATACATAGAGCGTGTGTAGAGCGTTATTGCCTATACTAACATCAACGGTCTACAAAAAACGCAGATGATTCAAACACTTGTTGTAACTTTTTAGCAGTGCAAGACTTTCTAGATGGAAACCCAATGCCTGGGATCGTGTCCTATAGCGCTGGGCTTGTACTGTGCAATACACATTTAGTAAAGGTATAACCAGTGTGTATCCTTAATGTCTGTATCGTTATGCACGTCTGATTGTATCAGCAGAAACGTGTGTGTGTTGCTTCAAGAGCGAAACTGTGATATATAAGCGGTCGAGCCATAAACAGAGTTGTTGTCTCACTTGAAACTACTTCATAATACATAGAGCGTGTGTAGACCGTTACTGCCCATACTAACCTCAACCGTCTAGCAAACGCAGATGATTCAACTGCTAAGGTGTTACTTCTTAGCAGTTCAAGCCTTTCTAGGAGGACACAAAACGCCTGGCGTGTCCTATAGCGCTTTGCTTGTACTGTTCAACCCACATGCAGTAAAGGTATAACCAGTGTGTATCCTTATTGTCTGTATCGTGATGCACGTCTGATTGTATCAGCAGGCACTTGTTTGTGTTGCTTCAAGAGGGAAACTGTGATAAATATGCAGTTAAGCCATAAACAGAGTGGTTGTTTCACTTGAAACTACTTCATTGTACATGGAGCTTGTGTAGAGCGTTACTGCCTATACTAACATCAACGGTCTTACAAACACAGATGTTTCAAATGCTAAGTTGTTACTTCTTAGCAGTGCAAGCCTTTCTAGAGGGAAACCGCCTGGGTTCGTGTCCTATAGCGCTGTGCTTGTTCTGTGTAATACACATGCAGTAAAGGTATAACCAGAGTGTATCCTTAATGTATGTATCGTGATGTACGGCTGATTGTATCAACAGCCACGTGTTCGTGTTGTTTCTAGAGGGAAACTGTGATATATAAGCAGTCGAGCCACAAACAGAGGGGTTGTTTCACTTGAAACTACTTCATAATACACAGAGCGTGTGTAGACCGTTACTGCCCATACTAACCTCAACCGTCTAGCAAACGCAGATGATTCAACTGCTAAGGTGTTACTTCTTAGCAGTGCAAGCCTTTCTAGAAGGAAACCCAACGCCTGGGATCGTGTCCTATAGCGCTGTGCTTGTACTGTTCAACCCACATGCATTAAAGTTATAACCAGGGTGTATAGTTATTGTCTGTATCGTGATGCACTTCTGATTGTATCAGCAGACACGTGTTTGTGTTGCTTCTAGAGGGAAACTGTGATATATAAGCAGTCGAGCCATAAACAGAGGGGTTGTGTCACTTGAAACTGCTTCATAGTACATAGAGCGTGTGTAGAGCGTTATTGTCTATACTAACATGAACGGTCTTACAAACGCAGATATTTCAAATGCTAAGTTGTTAGTTCTTAGCAGTGCAAGTCTTTCTAGAAGGAAACCCAACGCCTGGGATCATGTCCTATAGCGCTGGGCTTGTACTGTTCAACACACATGCAGTAAAGGTATAACCAGTGTGTAGCCTTAATGTATGTATCATGTATCGTGACACACGTCTGATTGTATCAGCAGCCACGTGTTTGTGTTGCTTCTAGAGGGAAACTGTGATATATAAGCAGTCGAGCCATAAACAGAGTGGTTGGTTCACTTGAAACTGCTTCATAGTACATAGAGCGTGTGTAGAGCGTTATTGTCTATACTAACATCAACGCTCTCGCAAACGCATATGATTCAACTGCTAAGTTGTTACTTCTTAGCAGTGCAAGCCTTTCTAGAAGGAAACCCAACGCCTGGGATCGTGTCCTATATCGCTGGGCTTGTACTGTGCAATACACATGCAGTAAAGGTATAACCAGTGTGTATCCTTAATGTCTGTATCGTGACACACGTCTGATTGTATCAGCAGCCACGTGTTTGTGTTGCTACTAGATCGAAACTGTAATATATATGCAGTCGAGCCATAAACAGAGTGGTTGGTTAACTTGAAACTGCTTCATAGTACATAGAGCGTGTGTAGAGCGTTATTGCCTATACTAACATCAACGGTCTTATAAACGCAGAGGTTTCAAACGCTAAGTTGTTACTTCTTAGCAGTGCAAGCCTTTCTAGAAGGAAACTTAAAGCCTGGGATCGTGTCCTATTTCGCTGTGCTTGTACTGTGCAATACACAAGCAGTAAAGGTATAACCAGTGTGTATCCTTAATGTCTGTATCGTGATGCACGTCTGATTGTATCAGCAGCCACGTGTTTGTGTTGTTTCTAGAGGGAAACTGTGATATATAAGCAGTCGAGCCATAAACAGAGTGGTTGGTTCTCTTGAAACTGCTTCATAGTACATAGAGCGTGTGTAGAGCGTTATTGCCTATACTAACATCAACGGTCTTATAAACGCAGAGGTTTCAAACGCTAAGTTGTTAGTTCTTAGCAGTCCAAGCCTTTCTAGAAGGAAACCTAAAGCCTGGGATCGTGTCCTATTGCGCTGTGCTTGTACTGTGCAATACACATGCAGTAAAGGTATAACCAGCGTGTATCCTTAATGTCTGTATCGTGATGCACGTCTGATTATATCAGCAGCCACGTGTTTGTGTTGCTTCTAGAGGAAAACTGTGATATATATGCAGTCGAGCCATAAACAGAGGGGTTGTTTCACTTGAAACTGCTTCATAGTACATAGAGCGTGTGTAGAGCGTTATTGTCTATACTAACATCAACGGTCTCGCAAACGCAGATGATTCAACTGCTAAGTTGTTACTTCTTAGCAGTGCAAGCCTTTCTAGAAGGAAACCCAACGCCTGGGATCGTGTCCTATAGCGCTGGGCATGTACTGTGCAATACACATGCAGTAAAGGTAAAGCCAGTGTGTATCCTTAAAGTCTGTATCGTGATGCACGTCTCATTGTATCAGCAGCCACGTGTTTGTGTTGCTTCTAGAGGGAAACTGTGATATATAAGCAGTCGAGCCATAAACAGAGTGGTTGTCTCACTTGAAAGTACTTCATAGTCCATAGAGCGTGTGTAGGGCGTTATTGCCCATACCAACAACAACCGTCTGGCAAACGCGGATGATTCAACTGCTAAGTTGTTATATCTTAGCAGTGCAAGCCTTTCTAGAAGAAAACCCAACGCCTGAGATCGTGTCCTATAGCACTGTGCTTGTACTATGCAATACACATGCAGTAAAGGTATAAACAGTGTGTATCCTTAATGTATGTATCGTGATGCACGTCTGATTGTATCAGCAGCCACGTGTTTGTTTTGCTTCTAGAGGGAAGCTGTGATATATAAGCATTCGAGTCATAAACAGAGGGGTTGTCTCACTTGAAACTGCTTCATAGTACATAGAGCGTGTGTAGAGCGTTATTGCCTATACTAACATCAACGGTCTTATAAACGCAGAGGTTTCAAACGCTAAGTTGTTACTTCTTAGCAGTGCAAGCCTTTCTAGAAGGAAACCTAAAGCCTGGGATCGTGTCCTATTGCGCTGTGCTTGTACTGTGCAATACACATGCAGTAAAGGTATAACCAGTGTGGATCCTTAATGTCTGTATCGTGATGCACGTCTGATTGTATCAGCAGCCACGTGTATGTGTTGCTCCAAGAGGGAAACTGTGATATATATGCAGTCGAGCCATAAACAGAGGGGTTGTTTCACTTGAAAGTACTTCGTAGTCCATAGAGCGTGTGTAGGGCGTTATTGCCCATACCAACAGCAACCGTCTGGCAAACGCGGATGATTCAACTGCTAAGTTGTTACTTCTTAGCAGTGCAAGCCTTTCTAGAAGGAAACCCAACGCCTGGGATCGTGTCCTATAGCGCTATGCTTGTACTGTGCGATACACATGCAGTAAAGGTATAAACAGTGTGTATCCTTATTGTCTGTATCGTGATGCACCTCTGATTGTATCAGCAGCCACGTGTTTGTTTTGCTTCTAGAGGGAAGCTGTGATATATAAGCATTCGAGTCATAAACAGAGGGGTTGTCTCACTTGAAAGTACTTCATAGTCCATAGAGCGTGTGTAGGGCGTTATTGCCCATACCAACAACAACCGTCTGGCAAACGCGGATAATTCAACTGCTAAGTTGTTACTTCTTAGCAGTGCAAGCCTTTCTAAAAGGAAACCCAACGCCTGGATTGTGTCCTATAGCGCTGAGCTTGTTCTGTGCAATACACATGCAGTAAAGGTATAACCAGTGTGTATCCTTAATGTATGTATCGTGATGCACGTCTGATTGTATCAGCAGTCACGTGTTTATGTTTGTTCTAGATGGATACTGTGATATATATGCAGTCGAGCCATATATAGAGGGGTTGTGTCACTTGACACTGCTTCATAGTACATAAAGCGTGTGTAGAGCGTTATTGTCTATACTAACATCAACGGTCTTACAAACACAGATATTTCAAACGCTAAGTTGTTAGTTCTTAGCAGTGCAAGCCTTTCTAGAAGGAAACCCAACGCCTGGGATCGTGTCCTATTGCGCTGTGCTTGTACTGTGCAATACACATGCAGTAAAGGTATAACCAGTGTGTATCCTTAATGTATGTATCGTGATGCACGTCTGATTGTATCACAAGCCACGTGTTTGTGTTGTTTCTAAAGCGAAACTGTGATATATAAGCAGTCGAGCCATAAACAGAGTGGTTCTCTCACTTGAAAGTACTTCATAGTCCATAGAGCGTGTGTAGGGCGTTATTGCCCATACCAACAACAACCGTCTGGCAAACGCGGATGATTCAACTGCTAAGTTGTTATATCTTAGCAGTGCAAGCCTTTCTAGAAGGAAACCCAACGCCTGGGATAGTGTCCTATAGCGCTGGGCTTGTAATGTGCAATACACATGCAGTAAAGGTATAACCAGTGTGTATCCTTAATGTATGTATCGTGATGCACGTCTGATTGTATCAGCAGCCACGTGTTTGTGTTGCTTCTAGAGCGAAACTGTGATATATAAGCAGTCGAGCCATAAACAGAGTGGTTGGTTCACTTGAAACTGCTTCATAGTACATAGAGCGTGTGTAGAGCGTTATTGTCCATACTAACATCAACGGTCTCGCAAACGTAGATGATTCAACTGCTAAGTTGTTACTTCTTAGCAGTGCAAGCCATTCTAGAAGGAAACCCAACGCCTGGGATAGTGTCCTATAGCGCTGGGCTTGTACTGTGCAATACACATGCAGCAAAGGTATAACCAGTGTGTATCCTTAATGTCTGTATCGTGATGCACGTCTGATTGTATCAGCAGCCACGTGTTTGTGTTGCTTCTAGAAGGAAGCTGTGATATATAAGCAGTCGAGCCATAAACAGAGTGGTTGGTTCTCTTGAAACTGCTTCATAGTACATAGAGCGTGTGTAGAGCGTTATTGCCTATACTAACATCAACGGTCTTATAAACGCAGAGGTTTCAAACGCTAAGTTGTTAGTTCTTAGCAGTCCAAGCCTTTCTAGAAGGAAACCTAAAGCCTGGGATCGTGTCCTATTGCGCTGGGCTTGTACTGTTCAACACACATGCAGTAAAGGTATAACCAGTGTGTAGCCTTAATGTATGTATCATGTATCGTGACACACGTCTGATTGTATCAGCAGCCACGTGTTTGTGTTGCTTCTAGAGGGAAACTGTGATATATAAGCAGTCGAGCCATAAACAGAGTGGTTGGTTCACTTGCAACTGCTTCATAGAACATAGAGCGTGTGTAGAGCGTTATTGTCTATACTAACATCAACGGTCTCGCAAACGCATATGATTCAACTGCTAAGTTGTTACTTCTTAGCAGTGCAAGCCTTTCTAGAAGGAAACCTAACGCCTGCGATCGTGTCCTATATCGCTGGGCTTGTACTGTGCAATACACATGCAGTAAAGGTATAACCAGTGTGTATCCTTAATGTCTGTATCGTGACACACGTCTGATTGTATCAGCAGCCATGTGTTTGTGTTGCTTCTAGAGGGAAACTGTGATATATAAGCAGTCGAGCCATAAACAGAGTGGTTGGTTCACTTGCAACTGCTTCATAGAACATAGAGCGTGTGTAGAGCGTTATTGTCTATACTAACATCAACGGTCTCGCAAACGCATATGATTCAACTGCTAAGTTGTTACTTCTTAGCAGTGCAAGCCTTTCTAGAAGGAAACCTAACGCCTGGGATCGTGTCCTATATCGCTGGGCTTGTACTGTGCAATACACATGCAGCAAAGGTATAACCAGTGTGTATCCTTAATGTCTGTATCGTGATGCACGTCTGATTGTATCAGCAGCCACGTGTTTGTGTTGCTTCTAGAAGGAAGCTGTGATATATAAGCATTCGAGCCATAAACAGAGGGGTTGTCTCACTTGAAACTACTTCATAGTACATAGAGCGGGTGTAGAGCGTTACTGCCTATACTAGCAACAACGGTCATACAAACGCAGATGTTTCAGACGCTAAGTTGTTACTTCCTAGCAGTGCAAGCCTTTCTAGAATTAAACCCAAAGCCTAGGATCGTGTCCTATAGCGCTGTGCTTGTACTGTGTAATACACATGCAGTAAAGGTATAACCAGTGTGTATCCTTAATGTATGTGTTATGATGCACATCTGATTGTACAATCAGCCACGTGTTTGTGTAGTTTCTAGAGAGAAACTGTGATATATAAGCAGTCGAACCATAAACAGAGGAGTTGTCTCACTTGAAACTACTTCATAGTACATAGAGCGTGTGTAGAGCGTTACTGCCTATACCAACAACAACCGTCTGGCAAACGCCGATGATTCAACTGCTAAGTTGTTTCTTCTAAGCAGTGCAAGCCTTTCTAGATGGAAACCCAACGCCTGGGATCGTGTCCTATAGCGCTGTGCTTGCACTGTGCAATACACATGCAGTAAAGTTATAACCAGGGTGTATCCTTAATGTCTGTATCGTGATGCACGTCTGATTGTATCAGCAGCCACGTGTTTGAGTTGCATCTAGGGGGAAACTGTGATATATATGCAGTCGAGCCATAAACAGAGGGGTTGTTTCACTTGAAACTGCTTCATAGTACATAGAGCGTGTGTAGAGCGTTATTGTCTATACTAACATCAACGGTCTCGCAAACGCAGATGATTCAACTGCTAAGTTGTTACTTCTTAGCAGTGCAAGCCTTTCTAGAAGGAAACCCAACGCCTGGGATCGTGTCCTATAGCGCTGGGCATGTACTGTGCAATACACATGCAGTAAAGGTAAAGCCAGTGTGTATCCTTAAAGTCTGTGTCGTGATGCACGTCTCATTGTATCAGCAGCCACGTGTTTGTGTTGCTTCTAGAGGGAAACTGTGATATATAAGCAGTCGAGCCATAAACAGAGTGGTTGTCTCACTTGAAAGTACTTCATAGTCCATAGAGCGTGTGTAGGGCGTTATTGCTCATACCAACAACAACCGTCTGGCAAACGCGGATGATTCAACTGCTAAGTTGTTATATCTTAGCAGTGCAAGCCTTCTAGAAGGAAACCCAACGCCTGAGATCGTGTCCTATAACACTGTGCTTGTACTATGCAATACACATGCAGTAAAGGTATAAACAGTGTGTATCCTTAATGTATGTATCATAATGCACGTCTGATTGTATCAGCAGCCACGTGTTTGTGTTGTTTCTAAAGCGAAACTGTGATATATAAGCAGTCGAGCCATAAACAGAGTGGTTGTCTCACTTGAAAGTAAGTCATAGTCCATAGAGCGTGTGTAGGGCGTTATTGCCCATACCAACAACAACCGTCTGGCAAACGCGGATGATTCAACTGCTAAGTTGTTATATCTTAGCAGTGCAAGCCTTTCTAGAAGAAAACCCAACGCCTGAGATCGTGTCCTATAGCACTGTGCTTGTACTATGCAATACACATGCAGTAAAGGTATAAACAGTGTGTATCCTTAATGTATGTATCATAATGCACGTCTGATTGTATCAGCAGCCACGTGTTTGTGTTGTTTCTAAAGGGAAACTGTGATATATAAGCAGTCGAGCCATAAACAGAGTGGTTGGTTCACTTGAAGCTGCTTCATATTACATAGAGCGTGTGTAGAGCGTTATTGCCTATACTAACATCAACGGTCTTATAAACGCAGAGGGTTCAAACGCTAAGGTGTTACTTCTTAGCAGTGCAAGCCTTTCTAGAACGAAACCCAACGCCTGGGATCGTGTCCTATATCGCTGGGATTGTACTGTGCAATTCACATGCAGTAAAGGTATAACCAGTGTGCATCCTTAATGTCTGTATCGTGATGCACGTCTGATTGTATCAGCAGCCACGTGTTTGTGTTGCTTCTAGAGGGAAACTGTGATATATAAGCAGTCGAGCCATAAACAGAGTGGTTGGTTCACTTGAAGCTGCTTCATATTACATAGAGCGTGTGTAGAGCGTTATTGCCTATACTAACATCAACGGTCTTATAAACGCAGAGGGTTCAAACGCTAAGTTGTTATTTCTTAGCAGTGCAAGCCTTTCTAGAAGGAAACCCAACGCCTGGGATAGTGTCCTATAGCGCTGGGCTTGTACTGTGCAATACACATGCAGTAAAGGTATAACCAGTGTGTATTCTTAATGTATGTATCGTGATGCACGTCTGATTGTATCAGCAGCCACTTGTTTGTGTTGTTTCTAAAGCGAAACTGTGATATATAAGCAGTCGAGCCATAAACAGAGTGGTTGTCTCACTTGAAAGTACTTCATAGTCCATAGAGCGTGTGTAGAACGTTATTGTCTATACTAACATCAACGGTCTCGCAAACGTAGATGATTCAACTGCTAAGTTGTTACTTCTTAGCAGTGCAAGCCATTCTAGAAGGAAACCCAACGCCTGGGATAGTGTCCTATAGCGCTGGTCTTGTACTGTGCAATACACATGCAGTAAAGGTATAACCAGTGTGTATCCTTAATGTATGTATCATAATGCACGTCTGATTGTATCAGCAGCCACGTGTTTGTGTTGCTTCTAGAGCGAAACTGTGATATATAAGCAGTCGAGCCATAAACAGAGTGGTTGGTTCACTTGAAACTGTTTCATAGTACATAGAGCGTGTGTAGAGCGTTATTGCCTATACTAACATCAACGGTCTTCAAAACGCAGATGATTCAAACGCTAGTTGTTACTTCTTAGCCGTGCAAGCCTTTCTACAAGGAAACCTAACGCCTGGGATCGTGTCCTATAGCGCTGGGCATGTAGTGTGCAATACACATGCAGTAAAGGTAAAGCCAGTGTGTATCCTTAATGTCTGGATCGTGATGCACGTCTCATTGTTTCCGCAGCCACGTGTTTGTGTTGTTTCTAAAGGGAAACTGTGATATATAAGCAGTCGAGCCATAAACAGAGTGGTTGGTTCACTTGAAGCTGCTTCATATTACATAGAGCGTGTGTAGAGCGTTATTGCCTATACTAACATCAACGGTCTTATAAACGCAGAGGTTTCAAACGCTAAGTTGTACTTCTTAGCAGGGCAAGCCTTTCTAGAAGGAAACCCAACGCCTGGGATAGTGTCCTATAACGCTGGGCCTGTACTGTGCAATACACATGCAGTAAAGGTATAACCAGTGTGTATCCTTAATGTCAGTATCATAATGCACGTCTGATTGTATCAGCAGCCACGTGTTTGTGTTGCTTCTAGATGAAAACTGTGATATATAAGCAGTCGAGCCATAAACAGAATGGTTGGTTCACTTGACACTGCTTCATAGTACATAGAGCGTGTGTAGAGCGTTATTGTCTATACTAACATCAACGGTCTCGCAAACGTAGATGATTCAACTGCCAAGTTGTTACTTCTTAGCAGTGCAAGCCTTTCTAGAAGGAAACCCAACGCCTGGATTGTGTCCTATAGCGCTGTGATTGTTCTGTGCAATACACATGCAGTAAAGGTATAACCAGTGTGTATCCTTAATGTATGTATCGTGATGCACGTCTGATTGTATCAGCAGCCACGTGTTTGTGTTGCTTCTAGAGCGAAACTGTGATATATAAGCAGTCGAGCCATAAACAGAGTGGTTGGTTCACTTGAAACTGCTTCATAGTACATAGAGCGTGTGTAGAGCGTTATTGCCTATACTAACATCAACGGTCTTCAAAACGCAGATGATTCAAACGCTAGTTGTTACTGTTTAGCCGTGCAAGCCTTTCTAGAAGGAAACCCAACGCCTGGGATAGTGTCCTATTGCGCTGGGCTTGTACTGTGCAATACACATGCAGTAAAGGGATAACCAGTGTGTATCCTTAATGTATGTATCATAATGCACGTCTGATTGTATCAGCAGCCACGTGTTTATGTTTGTTCTATATGGATACTGTGACATATATGCAGTCGAGCCATATACAGAGGGGTTGTGTCACTTGACACTGCTTCATAGTACATAAAATGTGTGTAGAGCGTTATTGTCTATACTAACATCAACGGTCTTACAAACACAGATATTTCAAACGCTAAGTTGTTACTTCTTAGCAGTGCAAGCCTTTCTAGAAGGAAACCCAACGCCTGGATTGTGTCCTATAGCGCTGTGCTTGTACTGTGCAATACACATGCAGTAAAGGTATAACCAGTGTGTATCCTTAATGTATGTATCGTGATGCACGTCTGATTGTATCAGCAGCCACGTGTTTGTGTTGTTTCTAAAGCGAAACTGTGATATATAAGCAGTCGAGCCATAAACAGAATGGTTGGTTCACTTGAAACTGCTTCATAGTACATAGAGCGTGTGTAGAGCGTTATTGCCTATACTAACATCAACGGTCTTCAAAACGCAGATGATTCAAACGCTAGTTGTTACTTATTAGCCGTGCAAGCCTTTCTAGAAGGAAACCTAACGCCTGGGATCGCGTCCTATAGCGCTGGGCATGTAGTGTGCAATACACATGCAGTAAAGGTAAAGCCAGTGTGTATCCTTAATGTATGTATCGTGATGCACGTCTCATTGTATCAGCAGCCACGTGTTTGTGTTGCTTCGAAAGGGAAACTGTGATATATAAGCAGTCGAGCCATAAACAGAGTGGTTGGTTCACTTGAAGCTGCTTCATATTACATAGAGCGTGTGTAGAGCGTTATTGCCTATACTAACATCAACGGTCTTATAAACGCAGAGGGTTCAAACGCTAAGTTGTTACTTCTTAGCAGTGCAAGCCTTTCTAGAAGGAAACCCAACGCCAGGGATCGTGTCCTATATCGCTGGGCTTGTACTGTGCAATACACATGCAGTAAAGGTATAGCCAGTGTGTATCCTTAATGTATGTATCGTGATGCACGTCTGCTTGTATCAACAGCCACGTGTTTGTATTGCTTCTAGAGGGAAACTGTGATATATAAGCAGTCGAGCCATAAACAGAGGGGTTGTTTCACTTGAAACTGCTTCATAGTACATAGGGCGTGTGTAGAGCGTTATTGCCTATACTAACATCAACGGTCTTATAAACGCAGAGGTTTCAAACGCTAAGTTGTTACTTCTTAGCAGTGCAAGCCATTCTAGAAGGAAACCCAACGCCTGGGATAGTGTCCTGTAGCGCTGGGCTTGTACTGTGCAATACACATGCAGTAAAGGTATAGCCAGTGTGTATCCTTAATGTATGTATCGTGATGCACGGCTGATTGTATCAGCAGCCACGTGTTTATATTTGTTCTAGAGGGATACTGTGATATATAAGCAGTCGAGCCATAAACAGAGGGGTTGTTTCACTTGAAACTGCTTCATAGTACATAGAGCGTGTGTAGAGCGTTATTGCCTATACTAACATCAACGGTCTTATAAACGCAGAGGTTTCAAACGCTAAGTTGTTACTTCTTAGCAGTGCAAGCCATTCTAGAAGGAAACCCAACGCCTGGGATAGTGTCCTGTAGCGCTGGGCTTGTACTGTGCAATACACATGCAGTAAAGTTATGCCCAGTGTGTATCTTTAATGTATGTGTTATGATGCACGTCTGATTGTATCAGCAGCCACGTGTTGGTGTTGCTTCAAGAGGGAAACTGTGATATATATGCAGTCGAGCCATAAACACAGGGTTGTGTCACTTGAAACTGCTTCATAGTACATAAAGCGTGTGTAGAGCGTTATTGTCTATACTAACATCAACGGTCTTACAAACGCAGATATTTCAAACGCTAAGTTGTTACTTCTTAGCAGTGCAAGCCTTTCTATAAGGAAACCCAACGCCTGGATTGTGTCCTATAGCGCTGTGCTTGTTCTGTGCAATACACATGCAGTAAAGGTATAACCAGTGTGTATCCTTAATGTATGTATCGTGATGCACGTCTGATTGTATCAGCAGCCACGTGTTTGTGTCGCTTCTAGAGCGAAACTGTGATATATAAGCAGTCGAGCCATAAACAGAGTGGTTGGTTCACTTGAAGCTGCTTCATATTACATAGAGCGTGTGTAGAGCGTTATTGCCTATACTAACATCAACGGTCTTCAAAACGCAGATGATTCAAACGCTAGTTGTTACTTATTAGCCGTGCAAGCCTTTCTAGAAGGAAACCCAACGCCAGGGATCGTGTCCTATATCGCTGGGCTTGTACTGTGCAATACACATGCAGTAAAGGTATAACCAGTGTGTATCCTTAATGTCTGTATCATAATGCACGTCTGATTGTATCATCAGCCACGTGCTTGTGTTGCTTCTAGAGGGAAACTGTGATATATATGCAGTCGAGCCATAAACAGAGGGGTTGTTTCACTTGAAACTGGTTCATAGTACATAGTGCGTGTGTAGAGCGTTATTGCCTATACCAACATCAACGGTCTCGCAAACGCAGATGATTCAAGTGATAAGTTGTTACTTCTTAGCTGTGCAAGCCTTTCTAGAAGGAAACCCAACACCTGGCGTGTCCTATAGTGCTGTGCTTGTACTGTGCAATACACATGCAGTAAAGGTATAACCAGTGTGTATCCTTAATGTATGTATCATAATGCACGTCTGATTGTATCAGCAGCCACGTGTTTGTGTTGCTTCTAGAGCGAAACTGTGATATATAAGCAGTCGAGCCATAAACAGTGTGGTTGGTTCACTTGAAACTGCTTCATATTACATAGAGCGTGTGTAGAGCGTTATTGCCTATACTAACATCAACGGTCTTATAAACGCAGAGGGTTCAAACGCTAAGTTGTTACTTCTTAGCAGTGCAAGCCTTTCTAGAAGGAAACCCAACGCCTGGGATAGTGTCCTATAACGCTGGGCTTGTACTGTGCAATACACATGCAGTAAAGGTAAAGCCAGTGTGTATCCTTAATGTCTGTATCGTGATGCACGTCTCATTGTATCAGCAGCCACGTGTTTGTGTTGCTTCTAAAGGGAAACTGTGATATATAAGCAGTCGAGCCATAAACAGAGTGATTGGTTTACTTGAAGCTGCTTCATATTACATAGAGCGTGTGTAGAGCGTTATTGCCTATACTAACATCAACGGTCTTATAAACGCAGAGGGTTCAAACGCTAAGTTGTTACTTCTTAGCAGTGCAAGCCTTTCTGGAAGGAAACCCAACGTCTGGGATAGTGTCCTATAACGCTGGGCTTGTACTGTGCAATACACATGCAGTAAAGGTAAAGCCAGTGTGTATCCTTAATGTCTGTATCGTGATGCACGTCTCATTGTATCAGCAGCCACGTGTTTGTGTTGCTTCTAAAGGGAAACTGTGATATATAAGCAGTCGAGCCATAAACAGAGTGGTTGTCTCACTTGAAAGTACTTCATACTCCATAGAGCGTGTGTAGGGCGTTATTGCCCAAACCAATAACAACCGCCTGGCAAACGCGGATGATTCAACTGCTAAGTTGTTACATCTTAGCAGTGCAAGCCTTTCTAGAAGGAAACCCAACGCCTGGATTGTGTCCTATAGCGCTGTGCTTGTTCTGTGCAATACACATGCAGTAAAGGTATAGCCAGTGTGTATCCTTAATGTATTTATCGTGATGCACGGCTGATTGTATCAGCAGCCACGAGTTTATGTTTGTTCTAGAGGGATACTGTGATATATAAGCAGTCGAGCCATAAACAGAGGGGTTGTTTCACTTGAAACTGCTTCATAGTACATAGAGCGTGTGTAGAGCGTTATGGCCTATACTAACATCAACGGTCTTATAAACGCAGAGGTTTCAAACGCTAAGTTGTTACTTCTTAGCAGTGCAAGCCATTCTAGAAGGAAACCCAACGCCTGGGATAGTGTCCTGTAGCGCTGGGCTTGTACTGTGCAATACACATGCAGTAAAGGTATAGCCAGTGTGTATCCTTAATGGATGTATCGTGATGCACGTCTGCTTGTATCAACAGCCACGTGTTTGTATTGCTTCTAGAGGGAAACTGTGATATATAAGCAGTCGAGCCATAAACAGAGGAATTGTTTCACTTGAAACTGCTTCATAGTACATAGGGCGTGTGTAGAGCGTTATTGCCTATACTAACATCAACGGTCTTATAAACGCAGAGGTTTCAAACGCTAAGTTGTTACTTCTTAGCAGTGCAAGCCATTCTAGAAGGAAACCCAACGCCTGGGATAGTGTCCTATAGCGCTGGGCTTGTACTGTGCAATACACATGCAGTAAAGGTATAACCAGTGTGTATATTTAATGTCTGTATCATAATGCACGTCTGATTGTATCATCAGCCACGTGCTTGTGTTCTAGATGCAAACTGTGATATATATGCAGTCGAGCCATAAACAGGGGGTTGTGTCACTTGACACTGCTTCATAGTACATAAAGCGTGTGTAGAGCGTTATTGTCTATACTAACATCAACGGTCTCGCAAACGTAGATGATTCAACTGCTAAGTTGTTACTTCTTAGCTGTGCAAGCCATTCTAGAAGGAAACCCAACGTCTGGGATAGTGTCCTATAGCGCTGGGTTTGTACTGTGCAATACACATGCAGTAAAGGTATAGCCAGTGTGTATCCTTAATGTATGTATCGTGATGCACGTCTGCTTGTATCAACAGCCACGTGTTTGTATTGCTTCTAGAGGGAAACTGTGATATATAAGCAGTCGAGCCATAAACAGAGGGGTTGTTTCACTTGAAACTGCTTCATAGTACATAGGGCGTGTGTAGAGCGTTATTGCCTATACTAACATCAACGGTCTTATAAACGCAGAGGTTTCAAACGCTAAGTTGTTACTTCTTAGCAGTGCAAGCCATTCTAGAAGGAAACCCAACGCCTGGGATAGTGTCCTGTAGCGCTGGGCTTGTACTGTGCAATACACATGCAGTAAAGGTATAGCCAGTGTGTATCCTTAATGTATGTATCGTGATGCACGGCTGATTGTATCAGCAGCCACGAGTTTATGTTTGTTCTAGAGGGATACTGTGATATATAAGCAGTCGAGCCATAAACAGAGGGGTTGTTTCACTTGAAACTGCTTCATAGTACATAGAGCGTGTGTAGAGCGTTATTGCCTATACTAACATCAACGGTCTTATAAACGCAGAGGTTTCAAACGCTAAGTTGTTACTTCTTAGCAGTGCAAGCCATTCTAGAAGGAAACCCAACGCCTGGGATAGTGTCCTGTAGCGCTGGGCTTGTACTGTGCAATACACATGCAGTAAAGTTATGCCCAGTGTGTATCTTTAATGTATGTGTTATGATGCACGTCTGATTGTATCAGCAGCCACGTGTTGGTGTTGCTTCAAAAGGGAAACTGTGATATATATGCAGTCGAGCCATAAACACAGGGGTTGTGTCACTTGAAACTGCTTCATAGTACATAAAGCGTGTGTAGAGCGTTATTGTCTATACTAACATCAACGGTCTTACAAACGCAGATATTTCAAACGCTAAGTTGTTACTTCTTAGCAGTGCAAGCCTTTCTATAAGGAAACCCAACGCCTGGATTGTGTCCTATAGCGCTGTGCTTGTTCTGTGCAATACACATGCAGTAAAGGTATAACCAGTGTGTATCCTTAATGTATGTATCGTGATGCACGTCTGATTGTATCAGCAGCCACGTGTTTGTGGTGCTTCTAGAGCGAAACTGTGATATATAAGCAGTCGAGCCATAAACAGAGTGGTTGGTTCACTTGAAACTGCTTCATAGTACATAGAGCGTGTGTAGAGCGTTATTGCCTATACTAACATAAACGGTCTTCAAAACGCAGATGATTCAAACGCTAGTTGTTATTTTTAGCCGTGCAAGCATTTCTATAAGTAAACCCAACGCCTGGATTGTTTCCTATAGCGCTGTGCTTGTTCTGTGCAATACACATGCAGTAAAGGTATAACCAGTGTGTATCCTTAATGTATGTATCGTGATGCACGTCTGATTGTATCAGCAGCCACGTGTTTGTGTTGTTTCTAAAGCGAAACTGTGATATATAAGCAGTCGAGCCATAAACAGAGGGGTTGTTTCACTTGAAACTGCTTCATAGTACATAGAGCGTGTGTAGGGCGTTATTGCCCATACCAACAACTACCGTCTGGCAAACGCGGATGATTCAACTGCTAAGTTGTTATATCTTAGCAGTGCAAGCCTTTCTAGAAGGAAACCCAACGCTTGGGATAGTGTCCTATAGCGCTGGGCTTGTACTGTGCAATACACATGCAGTAAAGGTATAAACAGTGTGTATCCTTAATGTATGTATCATAATGCACGTCTGATTGTATCAGCAGCCACGTGTTTGTGTTGCTTCTAAAGCGAAACTGTGATATATAAGCAGTCGAGCCATAAACAGAGTGGTTGTCTCACTTGAAAGTACTTCATAGTCCATAGAGCGTGTGTAGGGCGTTATTGCCCATACCAACAACAACCGTCTGGCAAGCGCGGATGATTCAACTGCTAAGTTGTTATATCTTAGCAGTGCAAGCCTTTCTAGAAGAAAACCCAACGCCTGATCCTATAGCACTGTGCTTGTACTATGCAATACACATGCAGTAAAGGTATAAACAGTGTGTATCCTTAATGTATGTATCATAATGCACGTCTGATTGTATCAGCAGCCACGTGTTTGTGTTGTTTCTATAGGGAAACTGTAATATATAAGCAGTCGAGCCATAAACAGAGTGGTTGGTTCACTTGAAGCTGCTTCATATTACATAGAGCGTGTGTAGAGCGTTATTGCCTTTACTAACATCAACGGTCATATAAACGCAGAGGGTTCAAACGCTAAGTTGTTACTTCTTAGCAGTGCAAGCCTTTCTAGAACGAAACCCAACGCCTGGGATCGTGTCCTATATCGCTGGGCTTGTACTGTGCAATACACATGCAGTAAAGGTATAACCAGTGTGTATCCTTAATGTATGTATCGTGATGCACGTCTGATTGTATCAGCAGCCACGTGTTTATGTTTGTTCTAGATGGATACTGTGATATATATGCAGTCGAGCCATAAACAGAGGGGTTGTTTCACTTGAAACTGCTTCATAGTACATAGAGCGTGTGTAGAGCGTTATTGTCTATACTAACATCAACGGTCTCGCAAACGTAGATGATTCAACTGCTAAGTTGTTACTTCTTAGCAGTGCAAGATATTCTAGAAGGAAACCCAACGCCTGGGATAGTGTCCTATAGCGCTGGGCTTGTACTGTGCAATACACATGCAGTAAAGGTATAACCAGTGTGTATCCTTAATGTCTGATTGTATCAGCAGCCACGTGTTTATGTTTGTTCTAGATGGATACTGTGATATATATGCAGTCGAGCCATAAACAGAGGGGTTGTTTCACTTGAAACTGCTTCATAGTACATAGAGCGTGTGTAGAGCGTTATTGCCTATACTAACATCAACGGTCTCGCAAACGCAGATGATTCAAGTGCTAAGTTGTTACTTCTTAGCAGAGCAAGCCTTTCTAGAAGGAAACCCAACGCCTGGGATCATGTCCTATACCGCTGGGCTTGTCCTGTGCAATACACATGCAGTAAAGGTATAACCAGTGTGTATCCTTAATGTATGTATCGTGATGCACGTCTGATTGTATCAGCAGCCACGTGTTTGTGTTGCTTCTAGAGCGAAACTGTGATATATAAGCAGTCGAGCCATAAACAGAATGGTTGGTTCACTTGAAACTGCTTCATAGTACATAGAGCGTGTGTAGAGCGTTATTGCCTATACTAACATCAACGGTCTTCAAAACGCAGATGATTCAAACGCTAGTTGTTACTTTTTAGCCGTGCAAGCCTTTCTAGAAGGAAACCCAACTCCTGGGATCGTGTCCTATTGCGCTGTGCTTGTACTGTGCAATACACATGCAGTAAAGGTATAACCAGTGTGTATCCTTAATGTATGTATCGTGATGCACGTCTGATTGTATCAGCAGCCACGTGTTTGTGTTGTTTCTAAAGCGAAACTGTGATATATAAGCAGTCGAGCCATAAACAGAGTGGTTGTCTCACTTGAAAGTACTTCATAGTTCATACAGCGTGTGTAGGGCGTTATTGCCCATACCAACAACAACCGTCTGGCAAACGCGGATGCTTTAACTGCTAAGTTGTTATATCTTAGCAGTGCAAGCTTTTCTAGAAGGAAACCCAACGCCTGGGATAGTGTCCTATAGCGCTGTGCTTGTTCTGTGCAATACACATGCAGTAAAGGTATAACCAGTGTGTATCCTTAATGTATGTATCGTGATGCACGTCTGATTGTATCAGCAGCCACGTGTTTGTGTCGCTTCTAGAGCGAAACTGTGATATATAAGCAGTCGAGCCATAAACAGAGTGGTTGGTTCACTTGAAACTGCTTCATAGTACATAGATCGTGTGTAGAGCGTTATTGCCTATACTAACATCAACGGTCTTCAAAACGCAGATGATTCAAACGCTAGTTGTTACTTTTTAGCCGTGCAAGCCTTTCTATAAGGAAACCCAACGCCTGGATTGTGTCCTATAGCGCTGTGCTTGTTCTGTGCAATACACATGCAGTAAAGGTATAACCAGTGTGTATCCTTAATGTATGTATCGTGATGCACGTCTGATTGTATCAGCAGCCACGTGTTTGTGTTGCTTCTAGAGCGAAACTGTGATATATAAGCAGTCGAGCCATAAACAGAGTGGTTGGTTCACTTGAAGCTGCTTCATATTACATACAGCGTGTGTAGAGCGTTATTGCCTATACTAACATCAACGGTCTTATAAACGCAGAGGGTTCAAACGCTAAGTTGTTACTTCTTAGCAGTGCAAGCCTTTCTAGAACGAAACCCAACGCCTGGGATCGTGTCCTATATCGCTGGGCTTGTACTGTGCAATACACATGCAGTAAAGGTATAACCAGTGTGTATCCTTAATGTATGTATCGTGATGCACGTCTGATTGTATCAGCAGCCACGTTTTTGTGTTGCTTCTAGAGCGAAACTGTGATATATAAGCAGTCGAGCCATAAACAGAATGGTTGGTTCACTTGAAACTGCTTCATAGTACATAGAGCGTGTGTAGAGCGTTATTGCCTATACTAACATCAACGGTCTTCAAAACGCAGATGATTCAAACGCTAGTTGTTACTTTTTGCCGTGCAAGCCTTTCTAGAAGGAAACCCAACGCCTGGGATCGTGTCCTATTGCGCTGTGCTTGTACTGTGCAATACACATGCAGTAAAGGTATAACCAGTGTGTATCCTTAATGTATGTATCGTGATGCACGTCTGATTGTATCAGCAGCCACGTGTTTGTGTTGTTTCTAAAGCGAAACTGTGATATATAAGCAGTCGAGCCATAAACAGAGTGGTTGTCTCACTTGAAAGTACTTCATAGTTCATAGAGCGTGTGTAGGGCGTTATTGCCCATACCAACATCAACCGTCTGGCAAACGCGGATGATTTAACTGCTAAGTTGTTATATCTTAGCAGTGCAAGCCTTTCTAGAAGGAAACCCAACGCCTGGGATAGAGTCCTATAGCGCTGGGCTTGTACTGTGCAATACACATGCAGTAAAGGTATAAACAGTGTGCAGTAAAGGTATAACCAGTGTGTATCCTTAATGTCTGTATCATAATGCACGTCTGATTGTATCATCAGCCACGTGCTTGTGTTGCTTCTAGATGGAAACTGTGACATATATGCAGTCGAGCCATAAACAGAGGGGTTGTGTCACTTGACACTGCTTCATAGTACATAAAGCGTGTGTAGAGCGTTATTGTCTATACTAACATCAACGGTCTTACAAACACAGATATTTCAAACGCTAAGTTGTTACTTGTTAGCAGTGCAAGCCTTTCTAGAAGGAAACCCAACGCCTGGGATCGTGTCCTATAGCGCTGGGCATGTAGTGTGTAATACACATGCAGTAAAGGTAAAGCCAGTGTGTATCCTTAATGTCTGTATCGTGATGCACGTCTCATTGTATCAGCAGCCACGTGTTTGTGTTGCTTCTAAAGGGAAACTGTGATATATAAGCAGTCGAGCCATAAACAGAGGGGTTGTGTCACTTGACACTGCTTCATAGTACATAAAGCGTGTGTAGAGCGTTATTGTCTATACTAACATCAACGGTCTTACAAACACAGATATTTCAAACGCTAAGTTGTTACTTGTTAGCAGTGCAAGCCTTTCTAGAAGGAAACCCAACGCCTGGGATCGTGTCCTATAGCGCTGGGCATGTAGTGTGTAATACACATGCAGTAAAGGTAAAGCCAGTGTGTATCCTTAATGTCTGTATCGTGATGCACGTCTCATTGTATCAGCAGCCACGTGTTTGTGTTGCTTCTAAAGGGAAACTGTGATATATAAGCAGTCGAGCCATAAACAGAGTGGTTGGTTCACTTGAAGCTGCTTCATATTACATAGAGCGTGTGTAGAGCGTTATTGCCTATACTAACATCAACGGTCTTATAAACGCAGAGGGTTCAAACACTAAGTTGTTACTTCTTAGCAGTGCAAGCCTTTCTAGAAGGAAACCCAACGCCAGGGATCTTGTCCTATATCGCTGGGCTTGTACTGTGCAATACACATGCAGTAAAGGTATAACCAGTGTGTATCCTTAATGTCTGTATCATAATGCACGTCTGATTGTATCATCAGCCACGTGCTTGTGTTGCTTCTAGATTGAAACTGTGATATATATGCAGTCGAGCCATAAACAGAGGGGTTGTTTCACTTGAAACTGCTTCATAGTACATAGAGCGTGTGTAGAGCGTTATTGTCTATACTAACATCAACGGTCTCGCAAACGTAGATGATTCAACTGCTAAGTTGTTACTTCTTAGCAGTGCAAGATATTCTAGAAGGAAACCCAACGCCTGGGATAGTGTAAAGGTATAACCAGTGTGTATCCTTAATGTATGTATCGTGATGCACGTCTGATTGTATCAGCAGCCACGTGTTTGTGTTGCTTCTAGAGCGAAACTGTGATATATAAGCAGTCGAGCCATAAACAGAGTGGTTGGTTCACTTGAAGCTGCTTCATATTACATAGAGCGTGTGTAGAGCGTTATTGCCTATACTAACATCAACGGTCTTATAAACGCAGAGCGTTCAAACGCTAAGTTGTTACTTCTTAGCAGTGCAAGCCTTTCTAGAACGAAACCCAACGCCTGGGATCGTGTCCTATATCGCTGGGCTTGTACTGTGCAATACACATGCAGTAAAGGTATAACCAGTGTGTATCCTTAATGTATGTATCGTGATGCACGTCTGATTGTATCAGCAGCCACGTTTTTGTGTTGCTTCTAGAGCGAAACTGTGATATATAAGCAGTCGAGCCATAAACAGAATGGTTGGTTCACTTGAAACTGCTTCATAGTACATAGAGCGTGTGTAGAGCGTTATTGCCTATACTAACATCAACGGTCTTCAAAACGCAGATGATTCAAACGCTAGTTGTTACTTTTTAGCCGTGCAAGCCTTTCTATAAGGAAACCCAACGCCTGGATTGTGTCCTATAGCGCTGTGCTTGTTCTGTGCAATACACATGCAGTAAAGGTATAACCAGTGTGTATCCTTAATGTATGTATCGTGATGCACGTCTGATTGTATCAGCAGCCACGTGTTTGTGTCGCTTCTAGAGCGAAACTGTGATATATAAGCAGTCGAGCCATAAACAGAGTGGTTGGTTCACTTGAAACTGCTTCATAGTACATAGATCGTGTGTAGAGCGTTATTGCCTATACTAACATCAACGGTCTTCAAAACGCAGATGATTCAAACGCTAGTTGTTACTTTTTAGCCGTGCAAGCCTTTCTATAAGGAAACCCAACGCCTGGATTGTGTCCTATAGCGCTGTGCTTGTTCTGTGCAATACACATGCAGTAAAGGTATAACCAGTGTGTATCCTTAATGTATGTATCGTGATGCACGTCTGATTGTATCAGCAGCCACGTGTTTATGTTTGTTCTAGATGGATACTGTGATATATAAGCAGTCGAGCCATAAACAGTATGGTTGGCTCGCTTGAAACTGCTTCATAGTACATAGAGCGTGTGTAGAGCGTTATTGCCTATACTAACATCAACGGTCTTCAAAACGCAGATGATTCAAACGCTAGTTGTTACTTTTTAGCCGTGCAAGCCTTTCTAGAAGGAAACCCAACGCCTGGGATCGTGTCCTATTGCGCTGTGCTTGTACTGTGCAATACACATGCAGTAAAGGTATAACCAGTGTGTATCCTTAATGTATGTATCGTGATGCACGTCTGATTGTATCAGCAGCCACGTGTTTGTGTTGTTTCTAAAGCGAAACTGTGATATATAAGCAGTCGAGCCATAAACAGAGTGGTTGTCTCACTTGAAAGTACTTCATAGTTCATAGAGCGTGTGTAGGGCGTTATTGCCCATACCAACAACAACCGTCTGGCAAACGCGGATGATTTAACTGCTAAGTTGTTATATCTTAGCAGTGCAAGCCTTTCTAGAAGGAAACCCAACGCCTGGGATAGTGTCCTATAGCGCTGGGCTTGTACTGTGCAATACACATGCAGTAAAGGTATAACCAGTGTGTATCCTTAATGTATGTATCGTGATGCACGTCTGATTGTATCAGCAGCCACGTGTTTGTGTTGCATCTAGAGCGAAACTGTGATATATAAGCAGTCGAGCCATAAACAGAGTGGTTGGTTCACTTGAAGCTGCTTCATATTACATAGAGCGTGTGTAGAGCGTTATTGTCTATACTAACATCAACGGTCTCGCAAACGTAGATGATTCAACTGCTAAGTTGTTACTTCTTAGCAGTGCAAGCCTTTCTAGAACGAAACCCAACGCCTGGGATAGTGTCCTATAGCGCTGGGCTTGTACTGTGCAATACACATGCAGTAAAGGTATAACCAGTGTGTATCCTTAATGTATGTATCCTAATGCATGTCTGATTGTATCAGCAGCCACGTGTTTGTGTTGTTTCTAAAGCGAAACTGTGATATATAAGCAGTCGAGCCATAAACAGAGTGGTTGTCTCACTTGAAAGTACTTCATAGTCCATAGAGCGTGTGTAGGGCGTTATTGCCCATACCAACAACAACCGTCTGGCAAACGCGGATGATTCAACTGCTAAGTTGTTATATCTTAGCAGTGCAAGCCTTTCTAGAAGGAAAGCCAACGCCTGGGATAGTGTCCTATAGCGCTGGGCTTGTACTGTGCAATACACATGCAGTAAAGGTATAACCAGTGTGTATCCTTAATGTATGTATCGTGATGCACGTCTGATTGTATCAGCAGCCACGTGTTTGTGTTGCTTCTAGAGCGAAACTGTGATATATAAGCAGTCGAGCCATAAACAGAGTGGTTGGTTCACTTGAAGCTGCTTCATATTACATAGAGCGTGTGTAGAGCGTTACTGCCTATACTAACATCAACGGTCTTCAAAACGCAGATGATTCAAACGCTAGTTGTTACTTATTAGCCGTGCAAGCCTTTCTAGAAGGAAACCTAACGCCTGGGATTGTGTCCTATAGCGCTGGGCATGTAGTGTGCAATACACATGCAGTAAAGGTATAACCAGTGTGTATCCTTAATGTATGTATCATAATGCACGTCTGATTGTATCAGCAGCCACGTGTTTGTGTTGTTTCTATAGGGAAACTGTAATATATAAGCAGTCGAGCCATAAACAGAGTGGTTGGTTCACTTGAAGCTGCTTCATATTACATAGAGCGTGTGTAGAGCGTTATTGCCTATACTAACATCAACGGTCATATAAACGCAAAGGGTTCAAACGCTAAGTTGTTACTTCTTAACAGTGCAAGCCTTTCTAGAAGGAAACAAAACGCCTGGCGTGTCCTATAGCGCTGTGCTTGTACTGTTCAACCCACATGCAGTAAAGGTATAACCAGTGTGTATCCTTATTGTCTGTATCGTGATGCACGCCTGATTGTATCAGCAGCCACGCGTTTGTGTTGCTTTAAGAGCGAAACTGTGATATATAAGCAATCGAGCTATAAACAGAGTTGGTTGTCTCACTTGACAGTACTTCATAGTCTAGAGTGGTTGTCTGACTTGAAAGTACTTCATAGTCCATAGAGCGTGTGTAGGGAGTTATTGCCCATACCAACAAAAACCGTCTGGCAAACGCGGATCAGAAGCAGGAGCAAATAATTATAAGAAAGGAGCGTTTGTTTTATTTGAAACTACTTCATAGTATATAGTGTGTGTAGAGTGTTACTGCCTATACTAACATCAACGGTCTTACAAACGCAGAAGTTTCAAACGCTAAGTTGTTACTTCTCAGCAGTGCAAGCCTTTCTAGAAGTAAACCCAACGCCTGGGATCGTGTCCTATAGCGCTGTGCTTGTACTGTTCAATCCACATGCAGTAAAGGTATAACCAATGTGTATCCTTATTGTATGTGTTATGATACACTTCTGATTGTATTATCAGCCACGTGTTTGTGTTGCTTCTAGAGGGAAACTGTGATATATAAACAGTCGATCCATAAACAGAGTGGTTGTCTCACTTGAAACTACTTCATAGTACATAGAGCGTGTGCAGAGCATTATTGCCTATATTAATATCAACGGTCTTCAATACACATGCAGTAAAGGTATAACCAGTGTGTATCCTTAATGTATGTATCGTGATGCACGTCTGATTGTATCAGCAGCCACGTGTTTGTGTTGCTTCTAGAGGGAAACTGTGATATATATGCAGTCGAGCCATAAATAGAGCGATTTTTTCACTTGAAACTACTTCATAGTACATGGAGCTTGTGCAGAGCGTTACTGCCTATACTAACATCAACGGTCTTACAAACGCAGATCTTTCAAACGCTAAGTTGTTACTTCTTAGCAGTGCAAGCCTTTCTAGAGGTAAACCCAACGCCTGGGATCGTGTGCTATAGCGGTGTGCTTGTACTGTGCAATCCACTTGCAGTAAAGGTATAACCAGTGTGTATCCTTATTGTATGTGTTATGATACACGTCTGATTGTATTATCAGCCACGTGTTTGTGTTGTTTCTAGAGGGAAACTGTGATATATAAACAGTCGAGCCATAAACAGAGTGGTTGTCTCACTTGAAACTACTTCAAAGTACATAGAGCGTGTGCAGAGCATTATTGCCTATATTAATATCAACGGTCTTCAAAACCCAGATGATTCAACTGCTAAGTTGTTACTTCTTAGCAGTGCAAGTCTTTCTAGATGGAAACCCAACGCCTGGCGTGTCCTATAGCGCTCTGCTTGTACTGTTCAACCCACATGCAGTAAAGGTATAACCAGTGTGTATCCTTATTGTCTGTATCGTGATGCACGTCTGATAAAGCGTGATCATAATCTTCATTAGATATGGTTTCATTATTCAATTTATTATAAAATAATTCTTTTGAGGGTACTGCTGTTTCTTTTAATTTTTCCCAACTATCTAAATAATCATATGGAAATATTCCCTTTCTGATTACTAGTGTAAATTCAAAATCATTAGGATAAAAATGTTTAGTTATTGACTTTTTGTTCATCACTTAAATAAGATGACAATTTTTCTATCCTACTTGCCATAAATCTAAATGAATCTATAAATCTAAGTTGAATTTTTGTATTTTCTACATATTTCGTAAAAGATATGTATTTTTCTTTGTTAATGGGAAGTAATTTAATTACTCCTGGAAATCCAGCACCTAATTTACGCACTATAAAATGTGAATCATAACCTATCAAGTTATGTAATATTACAGGTACTACATGACTGTCCCTGTAATCTAAATTACATTTTTGGTGAGCTGCTGCCCTATATTCTCCTGTTAAATGACAATGGTCACGAATTTTTATTTCATTTTTAGTAAATGGTTTGCTGCAAATATGACATATTTCAGCTGTATCAAAATTATATTTTTGTAATTTGGATAGTGGTTTCATTGGAACTATATTGGAAATATTTTATATAATATGCTATGCTAAACGGTTCATGTTTTTGAATTTGTTCAGTACATGTTTTATTGTTATTAGTATCATTATAATTTACTAAAATACTTTCCAAATCTGCATATATTACAAAAGGACATTTCAGTTTATTTCTAAAATTCTGAAATTTAATGATATTATTTTCTTTGGTTGGTAATGTGATTTTAGTAGAATTTTTATTTTTACAAATTTCTATAATATGTTTATGTAAAATATTTTCAATACTAAGATGATTTAAACATCTATCACAAATAAAATTTTTATGTGTTAATAAAAGTTGGTTACGTAAGAGGCGAGACAAATTTTTAATCCAAACGAAATGGTATTTAGTTGAGTTTTCAATTTCAGTAGATAACATTAATAAATGGATACGTCTTACAAAATCATTTTTACTTAAAAATATAGGTACAACATTTTTCTTTTCTAGAGTATACACATTTATCGAAATATGATTTAAATTTTCAAATTTTGAGATATCTTTTAGTTGAATAGGAAAATTAATATCATTATATTCTAGTACTTGACTAAAATGGGCATATGATGATGTTCTGTTAGGATGATCATTATATTCAACAGGAAATAGTGCTGATACAACTGCCCACAGGAAACAATATTGATCATTATTTTTAACATTTATTACAGCTTATTTCATTTTTATATGTTTTGGTACATCAATATAAGTAGATAAGCCACCACTAATTGGAGAATAATTATTTATGTTAACTTTTAAATGTAAAATTTCTAGTAAAGCCCACCCTGAGTCTTTTTCTTGAAAGTCTTCTAATTTTGAAAGTGTGTATCCTTATTGTCTGTATCATGATGAACGTCTGATTGTATCAGCAGCCACGTGTTTGTGTTGCTTCTAGAGGAAAACTGTGATATATAAGCAGTCGAACCATAAACAGAGCGGTTGGTTCACTTGAAACTGCTTCATAAGACATAGAGCGTGTGTAGAGCGTTATTGCCTATACTAACATCAACGGTCTACAAAAAACGCAGATGATTCAAACACTTGTTGTAACTTCTTAGCAGTGCAAGACTTTCTAGAAGGAAACCCAATGCCTGGGATCGTGTCCTATAGCGCTGGGCTTGTACTGTGCAATACACATTTAGTAAAGGTATAACCAGTGTGTATCCTTAATGTCTGTATCGTTATGCACGTCTGATTGTATCAGCAGAAACGTGTTTGTGTTGCTTCAAGAGCGAAACTGTGATATATAAGCGGTCGAGCCATAAACAGAGTTGTTGTCTCACTTGAAACTACTTCATAATACATAGAGCGTGTGTAGACCGTTACTGCCCATACTAACCTCAACCGTCTAGCAAACGCAGATGATTCAACTGCTAAGGTGTTACTTCTTAGCAGTGCAAGCCTTTCTAGGAGGACACAAAACGCCTGGCGTGTCCTATAGCGCTTTGCTTGTACTGTTCAACCCACATGCAGTAAAGGTATAACCAGTGTGTATCCTTATTGTCTGTATCGTGATGCACGTCTGATTGTATCAGCAGGCACTTGTTTGTGTTGCTTCAAGAGGGAAACTGTGATAAATATGCAGTTAAGCCAGAGTGGTTGTTTCACTTGAAACTACTTCATTGTACATGGAGCTTGTGTAGAGCGTTACTGCCTATACTAACATCAACGGTCTTACAAACACAGATGTTTCAAATGCTAAGTTGTTACTTCTTAGCAGTGCAAGCCTTTCTAGAGGGAAACCGCCTGGGTTCGTGTCCTATAGCGCTGTGCTTGTTCTGTGTAATACACATGCAGTAAAGGTATAACCAGAGTGTATCCTTAATGTATGTATCGTGATGTACGGCTGATTGTATCAACAGCCACGTGTTCGTGTTGCTTCTAGAGGGAAACTGTGATATATAAGCAGTCGAGCCACAAACAGAGGGGTTGTTTCACTTGAAACTACTTCATAATACACAGAGCGTGTGTAGACCGTTACTGCCCATACTAACCTCAACCGTCTAGCAAACGCAGATGATTCAACTGCTAAGGTGTTACTTCTTAGCAGTACAAGCCTTTCTAGAAGGAAACCCAACGCCTGGGATCGTGTCCTATAGCGCTGTGCTTGTACTGTTCAACCCACATGCATTAAAGTTATAACCAGGGTGTATAGTTATTGTCTGTATCGTGATGCACTTCTGATTGTATCAGCAGACACGTGTTTGTGTTGCTTCTAGAGGGAAACTGTGATATATAAGCAGTCGAGCCATAAACAGAGGGGTTGTGTCACTTGAAACTGCTTCATAGTACATAGAGCGTGTGTAGAGCGTTATTGTCTATACTAACATGAACGGTCTTACAAACGCAGATATTTCAAATGCTAAGTTGTTAGTTCTTAGCAGTGCAAGTCTTTCTAGAAGGAAACCCAACGCCTGGGATCATGTCCTATAGCGCTGGGCTTGTACTGTTCAACACACATGCAGTAAAGGTATAACCAGTGTGTAGCCTTAATGTATGTATTATGTATCGTGACACACGTCTGATTGTATCAGCAGCCACGTGTTTGTGTTGCTTCTAGAGGGAAACTGTGATTTATAAGCAGTCGAGCCATAAACAGAGTGGTTGGTTCACTTGAAACTGCTTCATAGTACATAGAGCGTGTGTAGAGCGTTATTGTCTATACTAACATCAACGGTCTCGCAAACGCATATGATTCAACTGCTAAGTTGTTACTTCTTAGCAGTGCAAGCCTTTCTAGAAGGAAACCCAACGCCTGGGATCGTGTCCTATATCGCTGGGCTTGTACTGTGCAATACACATGCAGTAAAGGTATAACCAGTGTGTATCCTTAATGTCTGTATCGTGACACACGTCTGATTGTATCAGCAGCCACGTGTTTGTGTTGCTTCTTGAGGGAAACTGTAATATATATGCAGTTGAGCCATAAACAGAGTGGTTGGTTAACTTGAAACTGCTTCATAGTACATAGAGCGTGTGTAGAGCGTTATTGCCTATACTAACATCAACGGTCTTATAAACGCAGAGGTTTCAAACGCTAAGTTGTTACTTCTTAGCAGTGCAAGCCTTTCTAGAAGGAAACTTAAAGCCTGGGATCGTGTCCTATTTCGCTGTGCTTGTACTGTGCAATACACAAGCAGTAAAGGTATAACCAGTGTGTATCCTTAATGTCTGTATCGTGATGCACGTCTGATTGTATCAGCAGCCACGTGTTTGTGTTGCTTCTAGAGGGAAACTGTGATATATAAGCAGTCGAGCCATAAACAGAGTGGTTGTCTCACTTGAAAGTACTTCATAGTCCATAGAGCGTGTGTAGGGCGTTATTGCCCATACCAACAACAACCGTCTGGCAAACGCGGATGATTCAACTGCTAAGTTGTTATATCTTAGCAGTGCAAGCCTTTCTAGAAGAAAACCCAACGCCTGAGATCGTGTCCTATAGCACTGTGCTTGTACTATGCAATACACATGCAGTAAAGGTATAAACAGTGTGTATCCTTAATGTATGTATCGTGATGCACGTCTGATTGTATCAGCAGCCACGTGTTTGTGTTGCTTCTAGAGGGAAGCTGTGATATATAAGCATTCGAGTCATAAACAGAGGGGTTGTCTCACTTGAAACTGCTTCATAGTACATAGAGCGTGTGTAGAGCGTTATTGCCTATACTAACATCAACGGTCTTATAAACGCAGAGGTTTCAAACGCTAAGTTGTTACTTCTTCGCAGTGCAAGCCTTTCTAGAAGGAAACCTAAAGCCTGGGATCGTGTCCTATTGCGCTGTGCTTGTACTGTGCAATACACATGCAGTAAAGGTATAACCAGTGTGGATCCTTAATGTCTGTATCGTGATGCACGTCTGATTGTATCAGCAGCCACGTGTATGTGTTGCTCCAAGAGGGAAACTGTGATATATATGCAGTCGAGCCATAAACAGAGGGGTTGTTTCACTTGAAAGTACTTCGTAGTCCATAGAGCGTGTGTAGGGCGTTATTGCCCATACCAACAGCAACCGTCTGGCAAACGCGGATGATTCAACTGCTAAGTTGTTACTTCTTAGCAGTGCAAGCCTTTCTAGAAGGAAACCCAACGCCTGGGATCGTGTCCTATAGCGCTATGCTTGTACTGTGCGATACACATGCAGTAAAGGTATAAACAGTGTGTATCCTTATTGTCTGTATCGTGATGCACCTCTGATTGTATCAGCAGCCACGTGTTTGTTTTGCTTCTAGAGGAAGCTGTGATATATAAGCATTCGAGTCATAAACAGAGGGGTTGTCTCACTTGAAAGTACTTCATAGTCCATAGAGCGTGTGTAGGGCGTTATTGCCCATACCAACAACAACCGTCTGGCAAACGCGGATAATTCAACTGCTAAGTTGTTACTTCTTAGCAGTGCAAGCCTTTCTAAAGGAAACCCAACGCCTGGATTGTGTCCTATAGCGCTGAGCTTGTTCTGTGCAATACACATGCAGTAAAGGTATAACCAGTGTGTATCCTTAATGTATGTATCGTGATGCACGTCTGATTGTATCAGCAGTCACGTGTTTATGTTTGTTCTAGATGGATACTGTGATATATATGCAGTCGAGCCATATATAGAGGGGTTGTGTCACTTGACACTGCTTCATAGTACATAAAGCGTGTGTAGAGCGTTATTGTCTATACTAACATCAACGGTCTTACAAACACAGATATTTCAAACGCTAAGTTGTTAGTTCTTAGCAGTGCAAGCCTTTCTAGAAGGAAACCCAACGCCTGGGATCGTGTCCTATTGCGCTGTGCTTGTACTGTGCAATACACATGCAGTAAAGGTATAACCAGTGTGTATCCTTAATGTATGTATCGTGATGCACGTCTGATTGTATCACAAGCCACGTGTTTGTGTTGTTTCTAAAGCGAAACTGTGATATATAAGCAGTCGAGCCATAAACAGAGGGGTTCTCTCACTTGAAAGTACTTCATACTCCATAGAGCGTGTGTAGGGCGTTATTGCCCATACCAACAACAACCGTCTGGCAAACGCGGATGATTCAACTGCTAAGTTGTTACTACTTAGCCGTGCAAGCCTTTCTAGAAGGAAACCTAGCGCCTGGGATCGTGTCCTATAGCGCTGGGCATGTAGTGTGCAATACACATGCAGTAAAGGTAAAGCCAGTGTGTATCCTTAATGTCTGTATCATAAGGCATGTCTGATTGTATCAGCAGCCACGTGTTTATGTTTGTTCTAGATGGATACTGTGATATATATGCAGTCGAGCCATAAACAGAGGGGTTGTTTCACTTGAAACTGCTTCATAGTACATAGAGCGTGTGTAGGGCGTTATTGCCTATACTAACATCAACGGTCTCGCAAACGCAGATGATTCAACTGCTAAGTTGTTACTTCTTAGCAGTGCAAGCCTTTCTAGAAGGAAACCCAACGCCTGGGATCATGTCCTATACCGCTGGGCTTGTACTGTGCAATACACATGCAGTAAAGGTATAACCAGTGTGTATCCTTAATGTCTGTATCGTGATGCACGTCTGATTGTATCAGCAGCCACGTGTTTGAGTTGCATCTAGAGGGAAACTGTGATATATATGCAGTCGAGCCATAAACAGAGGGGTTGTTTCACTTGAAACTGCTTCATAGTCCATAGAGCGTGTGTAGGGCGTTATTGCCCATACCAACAACAACCGTCTGGCAAACGCGGATGATTCAACTGCTAAGTTGTTATATCTTAACAGTGCAAGCCTTTCTAGAAGGAAACCCAACGCCTGAGATCGTGTCCTATAGCACTGTGCTTGTACAATACACATGCAGTAAAGGTATAAACAGTGTGTATCCTTAATGTATGTATCATAATGCACGTCTGATTGTATCAGCAGCCACGTGTTTGTGTTGTTTCTAAAGGGAAACTGTGATATATAAGCAGTCGAGCCATAAACAGAGTGGTTGGTTCACTTGAAGCTGCTTCATATTACATAGAGCGTGTGTAGAGCGTTATTGCCTATACTAACATCAACGGTCTTATAAACGCAGAGGGTTCAAACGCTAAGGTGTTACTTCTTAGCAGTGCAAGCCTTTATAGAACGAAACCCAACGCCTGGGATCGTGTCCTATATCGCTGGGCTTGTACTGTGCAATTCACATGCAGTAAAGGTATAACCAGTGTGCATCCTTAATGTCTGTATCGTGATGCACGTCTGATTGTATCAGCAGCCACGTGTTTGTGTTGCTTCTAGAGGGAAACTGTGATATATAAGCAGTCGAGCCATAAACAGAGTGGTTGGTTCACTTGAAGCTGCTTCATATTACATAGAGCGTGTGTAGAGCGTTATTGCCTATACTAACATCAACGGTCTTATAAACGCAGAGGGTTCAAACGCTAAGTTGTTATTTCTTAGCAGTGCAAGCCTTTCTAGAAGGAAACCCAACGCCTGGGATAGAGTCCTATAGCGCTGGGCTTGTACTGTGCAATACACATGCAGTAAAGGTATAACCAGTGTGTATTCTTAATGTATGTATCGTGATGCACGTCTGATTGTATCAGCAGCCACTTGTTTGTGTTGTTTCTAAAGCGAAACTGTGATATATAAGCAGTCGAGCCATAAACAGAGTGGTTGTCTCACTTGAAAGTACTTCATAGTCCATAGAGCGTGTGTAGAACGTTATTGTCTATACTAACATCAACGGTCTCGCAAACGTAGATGATTCAACTGCTAAGTTGTTACTTCTTAGCAGTGCAAGCCATTCTAGAAGGAAACCCAACGCCTGGGATAGTGTCCTATAGCGCTGGTCTTGTACTGTGCAATACACATGCAGTAAAGGTATAACCAGTGTGTATCCTTAATGTATGTATCATAATGCACGTCTGATTGTATCAGCAGCCACGTGTTTGTGTTGCTTCTAGAGCGAAACTGTGATATATAAGCAGTCGAGCCATAAACAGAGTGGTTGGTTCACTTGAAACTGTTTCATAGTACATAGAGCGTGTGTAGAGCGTTATTGCCTATACTAACATCAACGGTCTTCAAAACGCAGATGATTCAAACGCTAGTTGTTACTTCTTAGCCGTGCAAGCCTTTCTACAAGGAAACCTAACGCCTGGGATCGTGTCCTATAGCGCTGGGCATGTAGTGTGCAATACACATGCAGTAAAGGTAAAGCCAGTGTGTATCCTTAATGTCTGGATCGTGATGCACGTCTCATTGTTTCAGCAGCCACGTGTTTGTGTTGCTTCTAAAGGGAAACTGTGATATATAAGCAGTCGAGCCATAAACAGAGTGGTTGGTTCACTTGAAGCTGCTTCATATTACATAGAGCGTGTGTAGAGCGTTATTGCCTATACTAACATCAACGGTCTTATAAACGCAGAGGTTTCAAACGCTAAGTTGTACTTCTTAGCAGGGCAAGCCTTTCTAGAAGGAAACCCAACGCCTGGGATAGTGTCCTATAACGCTGGGCCTGTACTGTGCAATACACATGCAGTAAAGGTATAACCAGTGTGTATCCTTAATGTCTGTATCATAATGCACGTCTGATTGTATAATCAGCCACGTGCTTGTGTTGCTTCTAGATGAAAACTGTGATATATATGCAGTCGAGCCATAAACAGAGGGGTTGTTTCACTTGAAACTGTTTCATAGTACATAGAGCGTGTGTAGAGCGTTATTGCCTATACTAACATCAACGGTCTCGCAAACGCAGATGATTCAACTGCTAAGTTGTTACTTCTTAGCAGTGCAAGCCTTTCTAAAAGGAAACCCAACGCCTGGATTGTGTCCTATAGCGCTGTGATTGTTCTGTGCAATACACATGCAGTAAAGGTATAACCAGTGTGTATCCTTAATGTATGTATCGTGATGCACGTCTGATTGTATCAGCAGCCACGTGTTTGTGTTGCTTCTAGAGCGAAACTGTGATATATAAGCAGTCGAGCCATAAACAGAGTGGTTGGTTCACTTGAAACTGCTTCATAGTACATAGAGCGTGTGTAGAGCGTTATTGCCTATACTAACATCAACGGTCTTCAAAACGCAGATGATTCAAACGCTAGTTGTTACTTTTTAGCCGTGCAAGCCTTTCTAGAAGGAAACCCAACGCCTGGGATAGTGTCCTATTGCGCTGGGCTTGTACTGTGCAATACACATGCAGTAAAGGGATAACCAGTGTGTATCCTTAATGTATGTATCATAATGCACGTCTGATTGTATCAGCAGCCACGTGTTTATGTTTGTTCTATATGGATACTGTGACATATATGCAGTCGAGCCATATACAGAGGGGTTGTGTCACTTGAAACTGCTTCATAGTACATAGAGCGTGTGTAGAGCGTTATTGTCTATACTAACATCAACGGTCTTACAAACACAGATATTTCAAACGCTAAGTTGTTACTTCTTAGCAGTGCAAGCCTTTCTAGAAGGAAACCCAACGCCTGGATTGTGTCCTATAGCGCTGTGCTTGTACTGTGCAATACACATGCAGTAAAGGTATAGCCAGTGTGTATCCTTAATGTATGTATCGTGATGCACGTCTGCTTGTATCAACAGCCACGTGTTTGTATTGCTTCTAGAGGGAAACTGTGATATATAAGCAGTCGAGCCATAAACAGAGGGGTTGTTTCACTTGAAACTGCTTCATAGTACATAGGGCGTGTGTAGAGCGTTATTGCCTATACTAACATCAACGGTCTTATAAACGCAGAGGTTTCAAACGCTAAGTTGTTACTTCTTAGCAGTGCAAGCCATTCTAGAAGGAAACCCAACGCCTGGGATAGTGTCCTGTAGCGCTGGGCTTGTACTGTGCAATACACATGCAGTAAAGGTATAGCCAGTGTGTATCCTTAATGTATGTATCGTGATGCACGGCTGATTGTATCAGCAGCCACGAGTTTATGTTTGTTCTAGAGGGATACTGTGATATATAAGCAGTCGAGCCATAAACAGAGGGGTTGTTTCACTTGAAACTGCTTCATAGTACATAGAGCGTGTGTAGAGCGTTATTGCCTATACTAACATCAACGGTCTTATAAACGCAGAGGTTTCAAACGCTAAGTTGTTACTTCTTAGCAGTGCAAGCCATCCTAGAAGGAAACCCAACGCCTGGGATAGTGTCCTGTAGCGCTGGGCTTGTACTGTGCAATACACATGCAGTAAAGTTATGCCCAGTGTGTATCTTTAATGTATGTGTTATGATGCACGTCTGATTGTATCAGCAGCCACGTGTTGGTGTTGCTTCTAAAGGGAAACTGTGATATATATGCAGTCGAGCCATAAACACAGGGGTTGTGTCACTTGAAACTGCTTCATAGTACATAAAGCGTGTGTAGAGCGTTATTGTCTATACTAACATCAACGGTCTTACAAACGCAGATATTTCAAACGCTAAGTTGTTACTTCTTAGCAGTGCAAGCCTTTCTATAAGGAAACCCAACGCCTGGATTGTGTCCTATAGCGCTGTGCTTGTTCTGTGCAATACACATGCAGTAAAGGTATAACCAGTGTGTATCCTTAATGTATGTATCGTGATGCACGTCTGATTGTATCAGCAGCCACGTGTTTGTGTCGCTTCTAGAGCGAAACTGTGATATATAAGCAGTCGAGCCATAAACAGAGTGGTTGGTTCACTTGAAACTGCTTCATAGTACATAGAGCGTGTGTAGAGCGTTATTGCCTATACTAACATAAACGGTCTTCAAAACGCAGATGATTCAAACGCTAGTTGTTATTTTTAGCCGTGCAAGCCTTTCTATAAGGAAACCCAACGCCTGGATTGTGTCCTATAGCGCTGTGCTTGTTCTGTGCAATACACATGCAGTAAAGGTATAACCAGTGTGTATCCTTAATGTATGTATCGTGATGCACGTCTGATTGTATCAGCAGCCACGTGTTTGTGTTGTTTCTAAAGCGAAACTGTGATATATAAGCAGTCGAGCCATGTGTGTGTGTGTGTTTAGGTTTCTATGGCACTGGACAGAGCCAACTAGCCAGTCTTCTTTGTTATATAACTAACTAGGTTACATTTTGTACATATATTATATATTCATACATTTGTATGTGTATTACAATTTCAACTCATAAAATGTTTGAGCTTCATGTTTGATATTGTGCCAATTTTCTTTTTTTTTTTTTTTTGTTCCCAATTTAATATTTTTTTTTAATTTTTTATCTATTTTTTATTTTTTTTTATTTATTTATATATATTTTTTTATTTTTTTTTCTGAACTATCTATGTACTAAATACATTGTTATCTAGACCTCGTTGACCTAGTCAACTTCGGTCTCCCTGTGGTGGGTTACAAATAAAATAAATTGACTAATATTTACATAATAACGTGCATGTAATATTAATTTTCGGTTAATCTTAAGCTCTAGAGTTTCATATTGATATTTTTAAGGTATTTACATATGATCCTGTATACTCTAATATTTTTCGTACTCAGCAATGTGGAAATACTCATAGGAAAATCAACCCTTTCGGGAATTAAGTCCTTGTATAAAATATCAATATTTGCCTTTTCTAGTGGACATTCTAGTATAATATGCTGCAAATCAGCTATTTCGTTGCAGATACAATATGAGGAATCGGTAAGGCCTATTTTGTTTTTATACTGACGATATAGAGCGTGGTTGCTTCTCATTCTACAAATTGTTTTAATAAGATATTTATTTGTAATATTGACAAACCACGGAGTAAGTGATACTCTCTGATGAATATTTCTGAAGAAGGTTCCTTTGACCGAGTTCTCATATTGGAGCTGCCAAGCGGATTTCATTTCCGATTTAAAGATTGGAAAAAGGTCATTAGCGGGAATTTTAAATATTATATTGGATCCATCTTCTGCTGCTTTTTTGGCAAGGTTATCGACTATCTCGTTGTCTTTTATACCGGCGTGGCCCTTAACCCAAGCAAAACATATAATTTTGTTTGCTTTTCTTGCTTCACAGTGGAGTCTAAGTATGTCTGCTATTATGCAGTTTTGGTTTGAAACTGGCGTTGCTGCTTTTATTTTACTTATGGCGCTTCTACAGTCCGACATAATTAAAAAATTATTCATTTCTGAAGTTAAACAGATCTTTACAGCTTCCTTGATTGCAAGAAGTTCTGCCGAGAAGATAGAGGTGATACTCGGCAGTTTGTATTTTATAGAGAGATTTTCTTTTGGGTACCAAATCGCACATCCGACTTTATTATTAAATTTTGAACCGTCAGTAAATATATATTCAAAGTTGATGTATTTGTCTTCTAAATGTTTGTTGAATATCACGTTTCGTAATTGCAATGGTGTTTGGGTGAAGTCTTGTAATAAGGTGGTTCTGATGAGTTGGTAACTTTCGTAAGGAATTGAATAATTAGGAGTGCTACGATGGATATGTAAAAAATCTATATATTGAGATGTATACATAAAGCTTTGTACTGTAAGAGGGATTTTCTTGCTGTTCCAGTATTTGTGGGTGAGACAGAGTGTGGTTAGTTGTGCTATTTTTTGGATTATTGGACTATCTTTTGCATGTAGTTTTATTATGAACTTATCACTCAACAGTTTTCTTCGGAAATATAATGGGGGTTCTCCAGTTTCCGCTTCGAGTACTATCTTTGGCGTACTAGGGAGATATCCCACACTTAATCTAAGGCATTTATTTTTAATCGTCTCGAGTTTTTTTAAATGTAGTTCGGCGGCCGATTCATAGAAAATGCTACCATAATCTATGATTGATTTTACTAGGGTCTTAAAGAATAGAAGGGCAATATTGGGGTCTGCGCCCCAGGTATGATGACAAAAAGTTTTTAATATATTGTGAGCGTTCTCCGATTTCTTTATTAAATGTGATATATGTTCTTTCCAAGTTAGTTTTTTATCCAAGATAACTCCTAGGAACTTTGTTGATGTTTTGTATGGGAAATGATAATTGTAAAGTTTTATATTATTTGGAGGTTGATAACGTTTCCTGGTGAATGTGACTACTACTGATTTATTTTCTGCTATTGTGAGTCCATTAGCCAAGCACCATTGATGTATGTCCTTCATTGCAAAGTGTAGGTTTTGGTTGCATTTATTGATGTCCTTGGAGGAGGTGTATATGCAAATGTCGTCTGCAAATTGGAGAACGTTTGAGGCGCTGTGGTGACTGGTTTTAATATCGTAAGCGTATAAAATGTATAACAGGGGACTTAGTATGCTTCCTTGGGGAAGCCCTACCGATGTTTGCCGAGGACCTATTCTTTGACCGGCGACTTGAACATAAATATTTCGGTTTTGATAGAGGTTGTAAATGTTTAGAATGATAGGCCTTGGTATTCCGATTTTCAACATTTTCTCTGATAATATATTTAAGTTGACATTGTCATATGCTCCTTTAATATCGATGAATGCTGCAGAGACTGAGTTATTTCTGGTGAATGAGAGTTGTATATCTGTGACCAGTTTTCCTAAACTTTCTTGAGTTGAACTTCCTCTACGAAATCCAAACTGGTTTGCTGGTAATAACTTATTGTATTCCAACCAGTGTTCCATACGGTTTTTAATTAGTCTTTCGTAAGTTTTAAGCAAACATGACGCGAGTGCTATTGGTCGATAGGACTGTGCTTTGTCTGGATCTTTTCCTGGTTTTAAGATTGGTATTACGGCGTAATTATACCACCCTGCTGGGATTGGCTTAATGTTCAACCAGATGTCATTTAGTGTATGCAGCATCGCGACTTTTCCGTTTTCAGGTAAATTTGACAGCATTGAATAATGTATATCATCCATACCTGGTGATGTGTTGTTGTGTTGCTTGAGAGTCAAATTTAGTTCATACATTGTATAAGGCTGCAATAGATATCTGTTTGCCTGTGATATAGTAATTACGTCTGCCTGCTGAAAGAACTCTGGATGAGGTAGATTTGTCCATAGTGGTGATATATTGGTATGGAATTGTTCAATCCAAGGCGAATGTTCAATGTTGATGGGAATTCTGTTGTTGGTCTTTCTACCCTTGTAAGTATTTACTTTGTTCCATATTTCGTTCAAGGGCGTGCTTTTATTTAGGGATGAACAGTAGTCCTGCCAGCCCTTCCTCTTGGCCTGCCGTAGGGTTTATTTTGTTATAGCGTCTTGTTTCTTGTATTCTAGGAAGTTGTTTAGATTAGGATTATCTTTGTATGCTTGAAAACGCTGCTTTCTTAAAATTACTACTTCGTCGCACTCCTTGTTCCACCATGGTTTTCCTTTAAATTGATAATTTGACTTTTCTTTACAACTATATGTAGGAATAGATGCTTGGGCAGCGTTATTCATTTTGTTTACTAATGCGTCGTAATCTATTGGATTATTTTCATTGAATTGAATTCCAGCTTCTTTGCGGTAAGTCTCCCAGTCGGCTCTTTTCATGTTCCACTTCATAATTTCCTTATTAGGGGTAAACTGGCGCGTGTGTTTCAGTTGAATAAGAATCGGTAGGTGATTTGATCCGTGGGGGTCTGGTATCGTTTTCCATTCGAATAAGTGTGCTATATCCGTTGTGCATATTGTGATATCTATAGCACTATTTCTGCAATTGACTCGACCTATGAAAGTTGGAGAACCGTCATTTAAATATACCAGGTTATTGTGATCTAAAGCTTCTAATAATATGCTGCCGTAGGTAACTCTTGTCTCTCCTCCCCATGCAGGGTTGTGGGCATTAAAATCTCCTCCTAAGACGAACGGTTTCGGTATAGATGCAAAGAACGTATTCCACTGGGTCACAGATATTTTTGTGTTTGGTCTGACGTATATTGAGATGATATGGAGAACGTTTTTTTCTAATTTCATTTGTATACATGCTACGTTGACAACTGGTGGGAAAGGGTGTGTTAACGGGACCTCGCGGTATGTCAGACTAGATTTAATTAATATTGCAGCTCCTCCTTTACCATCATTCCGATCGTTGCGTGCCGTATTGTATCCTGGAAAATTTATATACACGGCTGGTGTAAACCAAGTTTCAGATAATAGTGCTACACTAATTTGATTTACAAGTAATAGATGTTCTAAATTATCTTTATTTGAAACTGCTGATCTGCAGTTCCACTGACAAAATTTAAAAGGTGTCTGAGTCGGAATCATTTGCATTGTAACCTAAGCGGTTTTGAATTACTTTCAAGACATCTTTTTCTTGTATTTCAAAACTATTTTTTTCTTTTAATACATTAATTACAGTCATAACTAAGCCTAAAATATTGTTAATGTCATTAGTTGTGTTGGTTGAAGACCGGATAGTTCCCTGATATATGTCATTACAATAATACCACCTCTTACACTTTGGGGTGTACTCGGTGCTACCATTCGCCTATGTGCCTCTATTGTTGGGTCTATTGTTACGTTTGAGGAACGTGGTCTTTATTGGGGATTTTTTGGAAGATGGTGAGTAATTGGTGCTAGTTCTGTGTAATAGTGAGGCGTTTGTATTTTCATAGATGAGTTTTGGAGTGTTTGTGAGAAGGGTGTTGAACTATATCTCGGGAGTGGTATTGGTGTGTGGTTTGTTTGTCTGTTGTTATTTCCAGATGTAACTGAAGCGTAAGTCGTCTTAGGGATTTTTAATGACGCATCCCTGTATGATACATTGCTTTCGGCCATGTACTGCTTAATCATTTTTTGTCTATTAAACTCCGGACATAGGCTAAACTCTGTGGTTAAATGAGTACCGTCGCATGCAAGACATTTCGGATCGTAGTCCGGACAATTACATTCGTTTGTTAGGTGGTTTTCATGACACTTTAGGCATCGCGATTTACTCTTACACTGTTTGCCCAAGTGGCCGAATCTACCGCAATTTCTGCATAAAACTACGCGTTGAACGTAAGGTTCCACTGTATATACAACGTGATTGATTGAAATATACTTTGGTAGTATTTGCGATTTAAATTGTACTATAACAGATGTTGTAGGTAAGAAATTTATGGAGTCATTAACTTTTTCTTTTCTATTAATTCTTTTTACGGTTTCACGGTAAATTTACAATGAAGGTCAAACGGTTTTATTTTGTCTTTGAGATAGTCATCTGATATTTCCGTATCAATTCTTTTTATTACACCAGTTCTTAATATATTAAATCTAGGAATATATGCTAACAAATTATTATTCTTCAAAATAGGAGACATGATTAGACTATTTGCACTGAGGTATTCCTTTAGCGTTATTCGAATTCTGTTTCTACCTATTGATTCAATTTGTTTGATTTTGTTGTCAATTGCTGGCAGGTTGCAATGTATAATTTCTCCTATTTTAATTGGATTTAGCTTACCTTTATACTCTCCGTCAGTATGCTCAACATATACATGATAGGGACCAGAGTCCGTATTTTCATATAAATACTGTACATACTGCCTTTGTGTACTATTTGTTGACGAGTTGTTTAGGACATTGTCGTTAGTCTGGGTTGATAAGGTATTACCGTAACTTAAATCCGGCTGCTGGAAAACACTGTGTTGTGTATTTTCACTTTGGTTTAATGGTTCACTTATCACTTCCATTTGCACTGAATTGTGTCCGTTACTAATGTTTTCGGGGCTCGCCCCCGATTGTCCACTCATATTTATTTAAGCACTACCACTATATTTAGTCCGATTTAGAATAATCACTAAACACAAAATTCTTATGACTAATCAGTTATATAACTAATCACTTCCGCTCCCAACTCGTCTTTACGCTTCGAGTGTTAGGTTGCAACTCAAGTCGAGCCATAAACAGAGGGGTTGTTTCACTTGAAACTGCTTCATAGTACATAGAGCGTGTGTAGGGCGTTATTGCCCATACCAACAACTACCGTCTGGCAAACGCGGATGATTCAACTGCTAAGTTGTTATATCTTAGCAGTGCAAGCCTTTCTAGAAGGAAACCCAACGCTTGGGATAGTGTCCTATAGCGCTGGGCTTGTACTGTGCAATACACATGCAGTAAAGGTATAAACAGTGTGTATCCTTAATGTATGTATCATAATGCACGTCTGATTGTATCAGCAGCCACGTGTTTGTGTTGCTTCTAAAGCGAAACTGTGATATATAAGCAGTCGAGCCATAAACAGAGTGGTTGTCTCACTTGAAAGTACTTCATAGTCCATAGAGCGTGTGTAGGGCGTTATTGCCCATACCAACAACAACCGTCTGGCAAGCGCGGATGATTCAACTGCTAAGTTGTTATATCTTAGCAGTGCAAGCCTTTCTAGAAGAAAACCCAACGCCTGATATCGTGTCCTATAGCACTGTGCTTGTACTATGCAATACACATGCAGTAAAGGTATAAACAGTGTGTATCCTTAATGTATGTATCATAATGCACGTCTGATTGTATCAGCAGCCACGTGTTTGTGTTGTTTCTATAGGGAAACTGTAATATATAAGCAGTCGAGCCATAAACAGAGTGGTTGGTTCACTTGAAGCTGCTTCATATTACATAGAGCGTGTGTAGAGCGTTATTGCCTTTACTAACATCAACGGTCATATAAACGCAGAGGGTTCAAACGCTAAGTTGTTACTTCTTAGCAGTGCAAGCCTTTCTAGAACGAAACCCAACGCCTGGGATCGTGTCCTATATCGCTGGGCTTGTACTGTGCAATTCACATGCAGTAAAGGTATAACCAGTGTGTATCCTTAATGTATGTATCGTGATGCACGTCTGATTGTATCAGCAGCCACGTGTTTGTGTTGTTTCTAAAGCGAAACTGTGATATATAAGCAGTCGAGCCATAAACAGAGTGGTTGTCTCACTTGAAAGTACTTCATAGTCCATAGAGCGTGTGTAGGGCGTTATTGCCCATACCAACAACAACCGTCTGGCAAACGCGGATGATTCAACTGCTAAGTTGTTATATCTTAGCAGTGCAAGCCTTTCTAGAAGGAAAGCCAACGCCTGGGATAGTGTCCTATAGCGCTGGGCTTGTACTGTGCAATACACATGCAGTAAAGGTATAACCAGTGTGTATCCTTAATGTATGTATCGTGATGCACGTCTGATTGTATCAGCAGCCACGTGTTTGTGTTGCTTCTAGAGCGAAACTGTGATATATAAGCAGTCGAGCCATAAACAGAGTGGTTGGTTCACTTGAAGCTGCTTCATATTACATAGAGCGTGTGTAGAGCGTTACTGCCTATACTAACATCAACGGTCTTCAAAACGCAGATGATTCAAACGCTAGTTGTTACTTATTAGCCGTACAAGCCTTTCTAGAAGGAAACCTAACGCCTGGGATTGTGTCCTATAGCGCTGGGCATGTAGAGTGCAATACACATGCAGTAAAGGTAAAGCCAGTGTGTATCCTTAATGTCTGTATCGTGATGCACGTCTCATTGTATCAGCAGCCACGTATTTGTGTTGCTTCTAAAGGGAAACTGTGATATATAAGCAGTCGAGCCATAAACAGAGTGGTTGGTTCACTTGAAGCTGCTTCATATTACATAGAGCGTGTGTAGAGCGTTATTGCCTATACTAACATCAACGGTCTTATAAACGCAGAGGTTTCAAACGCTAAGTTGTTAGTTCTTAGCAGCCAAGCCTTTCTAGAAGGAAACCTAAAGCCTGGGATCGTGTCCTATTGCGCTGGGCTTGTACTGTGCAATACACATGCAGTAAAGGTATAACCAGTGTGTAGCCTTAATGTATGTATCATGTATCGTGACACACGTCTGATTGTATCAGCAGCCACGTGTTTGTGTTGCTTCTAGAGGGAAACTGTGATATATAAGCAGTCGAGCCATAAACAGAGTGGTTGGTTCACTTGAAACTGCTTCATAGAACATAGAGCGTGTGTAGAGCGTTATTGTCTATACTAACATCAACGGTCTCGCAAACGCATATGATTCAACTGCTAAGTTGTTACTTCTTAGCAGTGCAAGCCTTTCTAGAAGGAAACCTAACGCCTGGGATCGTGTTCTATATCGCTGGGCTTGTACTGTGCAATACACATGCAGTAAAGGTATAACCAGTGTGTATCCTTAATGTCTGTATCGTGACACACGTCTGATTGTATCAGCAGCCACGTGTTTGTGTTGCTTCTTGAGGGAAACTGTAATATATATGCAGTCGAGCCATAAACAGAGTGGTTGGTTAACTTGAAACTGCTTCATAGTACATAGAGCGTGTGTAGAGCGTTATTGCCTATACTAACATCAACGGTCTCGCAAACGTAGATGATTCAACTGCTAAGTTGTTACTTCTTAGCAGTGCAAGCCTTTCTAGAAGGAAACCCAACGCCTGGGATAGTGTCCTATAGCGCTGGGCTTGTACTGTGCAATACACATGCAGAAAAGGTATAACCAGTGTGTATCCTTAATGTCTGTATCGTGATGCACGTCTGATTGTATCAGCAGCCACGTGTTTGTGTTGCTTCTAGAGCGAAACTGTGATATATAAGCAGTCGAGCCATAAACAGGGTGGTTGTCTCACTTGAAAGTACTTCATAGTCCATAGAGCGTGTGTAGGGCGTTATTGCCCATACCAACAACAGCCGTCTGGCAAACGCGGATAATTCAACTGCTAAGTTGTTACATCTTAGCAGTGCAAGCCTTTCTAAAAGGAAACCCAACGCCTGGATTGTGTCCTATAGCGCTGAGCTTGTTCTGTGCAATACACATGCAGTAAAGGTATAACCAGTGTGTATCCTTAATGTATGTATCGTGATGCACGTCTGATTGTATCAGCAGCCACGTGTTTGTGTTGTTTCTAAAGCAAAACTGTGATATATAAGCAGTCGAGCCATAAACAGAGTGGTTGTCTCACTTGAAAGTACTTCATAGTTCATACAGCGTGTGTAGGGCGTTATTGCCCATACCAACAACAACCGTCTGGCAAACGCGGATGCTTTAACTGCTAAGTTGTTATATCTTAGCAGTGCAAGCCTTTCTAGAAGGAAACCCAACGCCTGGGATAGTGTCCTATAGCGCTGTGCTTGTTCTGTGCAATACACATGCAGTAAAGGTATAACCAGTGTGTATCCTTAATGTATGTATCCTAATGCATGGCTGATTGTATCAGCAGCCACGTGTTTATGTTTGTTCTAGATGGATACTGTGATATATATGCAGTCGAGCCATAAACAGAGGGGTTGTTTCACTTGAAACTGCTTCATAGTACATAGAGCGTGTGTAGAGCGTTATTGTCTATACTAACATCAACGGTCTCGCAAACGCAGATGATTCAACTGCTAAGTTGTTACTTCTTAGCAGTTCAAGCCTTTCTAGAAGGAAACCCAACGCCTGGGATCATGTCCTATATCGCTGGGCTTGTACTGTGCAATACACATGCAGTAAAGGTATAACCAGTGTGTATCCTTAATGTATGTATCGTGATGCACGTCTGATTGTATCAGCAGCCACGTGTTTGTGTCGCTTCTAGAGCGAAACTGTGATATATAAGCAGTCGAGCCATAAACAGAGTGGTTGGTTCACTTGAAACTGCTTCATAGTACATAGAGCGTGTGTAGAGCGTTATTGTCTATACTAACATCAACGGTCTCGCAAACGTAGATGATTCAACTGCTAAGTTGTTACTTCTTAGCAGTGCAAGATATTCTAGAAGGAAACCCAACGCCTGGGATAGTGTCCTATAGCGCTGGGCTTGTACTGTGCAATACACATGCAGTAAAGGTATAACCAGTGTGTATCCTTAATGTATGTATCCTAATGCATGGCTGATTGTATCAGCAGCCACGTGTTTATGTTTGTTCTAGATGGATACTGTGATATATATGCAGTCGAGCCATAAACAGAGGGGTTGTTTCACTTGAAACTGCTTCATAGTACATAGAGCGTGTGTAGAGCGTTATTGTCTATACTAACATCAACGGTCTCGCAAACGCAAAGATGTTTCAAACGCTAAGTTGTTACTTCTTGGCAGTGCAAGCCTTTCTAGAAGGAACCCAACGCCTGGGATCTTGTCCTATAGCTCTGTGCTTGTACTGTACAATACACATGCAGGAAAGGTATAAACATTGTGTATCCTTATTGTCTGTATCGTGATGCACGTCTGATTGTATCATCACCCACGTTATGATTCTTAGATATTAACGCTTTGAATGTATTTTGCATACTAAGTTTGGATCCATGTTTTTTCTCTTCATAAGGCTTTTGGTTTGGAACTTATTTATCATATCTAATCACCATTTGAACGGTTATAGTTTTACCTCTAAGATCGATTAGTCTTTCGTCTTGATCCAGTACTTTTATGGTTATATTGGTTATCGTCTGGACACTGAGAGGACAATATAATATTGGAAGTGGAGATTCGACAATTTTGTATCCTTTCTCAACGCTTGGGCAGAACTGATGTATAAGTTGCACAGGCTTGCCTAACGCCTATACTAACATCAACCGTCTTGCAAACGCGGTTGTTTCAAACTCCATGTTGTTTCTTCTAAGCAGTGCAAGCCTTTCTAGTAGGAAACCCAACGCCTGAGATCGTGTCCTATACCGCTGTGCTTGTTCTGTGCAATACACATGCAGTAAAGGTATAACCAGTGTGTATCCTTAATGTATGTATCGTGATGCACGGCTGATTGTATCAGCAGCCACGTGTTTATGTTTGTTCTAGAGGGATACTGTGATATATGGGTGATGGAAAACGCTAAATTTGCTTAATGTAAAAAAAAATCAAAATTTTGAAATTCCACATCATCTTTGTAATCCTGACCTTATTAATAAGTATTTCTTATCGGTTTTTACTCCCTTAAATAATTGTCCTAATACCTGCAATTGGTATAATAGTAGAAAGTTCAATCCGAATATTTCGTTTTCACTTAATTTTGCTTCTGTGGAAGAGGTTCATGATGTGTTATTTAATTTGAAATCTTATGCTTACGGAATCGACAATATCAACGCAAAAATGCTCCAATTATGTTCGCCTATGCTAGATCATCACTTTACTCACGTTTTGAATTGTTGTCTGGAAATAGGTTATTTTCCCGATCAGTGGAAAATTTCAATTGTTAAACCTCTTCCTAAAGTAAAAATCCTACATCTTATAGCGACCTTCGCCCCATAAGTTTGATTCCAGCATTGTCAAAGGTGCTAGAAAAGATCGTGTATAAACAACTTCTTTTGTATGCAACAATAAATAACATTTTGCCATCACAACAATCTGGGTTTAGAAAGGGGTATAGTACAACCACTGTATTAGCAAATGTCACAGATGATATCTTACGAAATTTAGATACAGGTAATACAACATGTCTGGTTTTATTAGACTTTTCCAAAGCATTTGACACTCTTGATCAGACTTTACTTTGTGAAAAATTGTCTTATTATGGGTTCGATGCAACATCCTTGAATTTGTTTAAAACATACCTTAGTAATCGTCAGCAAATAGTTACGATTAATGATAAATCTTCTCAAGTTGGTTTTGTCACCTCGGGGGTTCCCCAAGGTTCAATCCTGGGCCCTCTTCTATTTCTTATTTACACGGCCGACATTTTTAAATCAGTAAACTATTCTAATGTTATAGCTTACGCTGACGATACCCAGTTGTCTTTTTCTTTCAACAAGGATGTTGCTACAGCTAATAATAGGATTAATTCCGATCTTAAATCTATTTCACATTATTCTGAACGGAATAATTTACGTCTTAATTCGGATAAATGCAACGTCATTTGTTTTACACCAGAGCATATGAAGATAAAAATACAGACAGAGTTAAAATTGCATATCAATAATCAGCCATTAAATTCTTTAGACGTAGTAAAAATTTGGGACTTCTTCTTGATTCTAAACTTAGGTTTCTGGAACAAGTCTCTATTTTAGTGAACAGATGTTATATTGCTTTGAGGTTGCTTTATCAGAATGTAAGTATTTTGAATTTTAAATTAAGAAAAAAGCTAGCTCAATCACTTGTGTTGTCCATTTTAAATTACTGCAACATTGTATATTATCCTTGTCTGGACAAAATTACTCAGTACCGTCTTCAGAAAATTCAAAACAGCTGCTGTAGATTTGTTTTTCGCCTAAAGAAATATGATAGAGTTTCTGAAAAGATTAAACAACTGGGTTGGTTAAACATCAGTAATACTTTCAAATTTCACTTTAGTGTTTTTATAAATCAAATTTTGCATACATCTTCCCCGCCATACCTAAAAGAAAAACTGATACGTCGTGATGAAATTCATAATATCAATATAAGATTTCCATCCAAACTTTCACTTCCTAAATTTCATTCAGCCATGTTCACACGTTCCTTTACATATAATGCTTACACTATTTATAATTCTATTAATTACAAATTTAAACAGAATTCTGTTAGTGGTTATCATAAAAATGTTAAATCTCACCTTTTACTTTTTCAACTTGACTTATCATCGTATATATTTTTGTTACTTTAATTAATTTATATTTTATTGTTTGAGTTAATTGCATTTATTTGTATATCTATTTTTATATTCCTACCTATTTCTATTGTGTTTTATATTTTTGTTTTTATGAGAGTTAAGCGAGTAGCGTAAAGCTAAACTTCGCCCTTGTCTATGTATTGTACGTATTTAACTTTTACAATACCCAATAAAGACATTTTATTATTATTATTATTATATATAAGTAGTCGAGCCATAAACAGAGGGGTTGTTTCACTTGAAACTGGTTCATAGTACATAGTGCGTGTGTAGAGCGTTATTGCCTATACCAACATCAACGGTCTCTTAAACGCAGAGGTTTCAAACGCTAAGTTGTTACTTCTTAGCAGTGCAAGCCTTTCTAGAAGGAAACCCAACGCCTGGGATAGTGTCCTATAACGCTGGGCTTGTACTGTGCAATACACATGCAGTAAAGGTAAAGCCAGTGTGTATCCTTAATGTCTGTATCGTGATGCACGTCTCATTGTATCAGCAGCCACGTGTTTGTGTTGCTTCTAAGGGAAACTGTGATATATAAGCAGTCGAGCCATAAACAAAGTGATTGGTTTACTTGAAGCTGCTTCATATTACATAGAGCGTGTGTAGAGCGTTATTGCCTATACTAACATCAACGGTCTTATAAACGCAGAGAGTTCAAACGCTAAGTTGTTACTTCTTAGCAGTGCAAGCCTTTCTAGAAGGAAACCCAACGCCTGGGATAGTGTCCTATAGCGCTGGGCTTGAACTGTGCAATACACATGCAGTAAAGGTAAAGCCAGTGTGTATCCTTAATGTCTGTATCGTGATGCACGTCTGATTGTATCAGCAGCCACGTGTTTGTGTTGTTTCTAAAGCGAAACTGTGATATATAAGCAGTCGAGCCATAAACAGAGTGGTTGGTTCACTTGAAGCTGCTTCATATTACATAGAGCGTGTGTAGAGCGTTATTGCCTATACTAACATCAACGGTCTTATAAACGCAGAGGGTTCAAACGCTAAGTTGTTACTTCTTAGCAGTGCAAGCCTTTCTAGAACGAAACCCAACGCCTGGGATCGTGTCCTATATCGACTGTGCAATTCACATGCAGTAAAGGTATAACCAGTGTGTATCCTTAATGTATGTATCGTGATGCACGTCTGATTGTATCAGCAGCCACGTGTTTGTGTTGTTTCTAAAGCGAAACTGTGATATATAAGCAGTCGAGCCATAAACAGAGTGGTTGTCTCACTTGAAAGTACTTCATAGTCCATAGAGCGTGTGTAGGGCGTTATTGCCCATACCAACAACAACCGTCTGGCAAACGCGGATGATTCAACTGCTAAGTTGTTATATCTTAGCAGTGCAAGCCTTTCTAGAAGGAAACCCAACGCCTGGGATAGTGTCCTATAGCGCTGGGCTTGTACTGTGCAATACACATGCAGTAAAGGTATAAACAGTGTGTATCCTTAATGTATGTATCATAATGCACGTCTGATTGTATCAGCAGCCACGTGTTTGTGTTGCTTCTAAAGCGAAACTGTGATATATAAGCAGTCGAGCCATAAACAGAGTGGTTGTCTCACTTGAAAGTACTTCATAGTCCATAGAGCGTGTGTAGGGCGTTATTGCCCATACCAACAACAACCGTCTGGCAAACGCGGATAATTCAACTGCTAAGTTGTTACATCTTAGCAGTGCAAGCCTTTCTAAAAGGAAACCCAACGCCTGGATTGTGTCCTATAGCGCTGTGCTTGTTCTGTGCAATACACATGCAGTAAAGGTATAACCAGTGTGTATCCTTAATGTATGTATCGTGATGCACGGCTGATTGTATCAGCAGCCACGTGTTTATGTTTGTTCTAGAGGGATACTGTGATATATAAGCAGTCGAGCCATAAACAGAGGGGTTGTTTCACTTGAATCTGCTTGATAGTACATAGGGCGTGTGTAGAGCGTTATTGCCTATACTTACATCAACGGTCTTATAAACGCAGAGGTTTCAAACGCTAAGTTGTTACTTCTAAGCAGTGCAAGCCATTCTAGAAGGAAACCCAACGCCTGGGATAGTGTCCTATAGCGCTGGGCTTGTACTGTGCAATACACATGCAGTAAAGGTATAACCAGTGTGTATCCTTAATGTATGTATCGTGATGCACGTCTGATTGTATCAGCAGCCACGTGCTTGTGTTGCTTCTAGATGGATACTGTGATATATATGCAGTCGAGCCATAAACAGAGTGGTTGGTTCACTTGAAACTGCTTCATAGTACATAGAACGTGTGTAGAGCGTTATTGCCTATACTAACATCAACGGTCTTATAAACGCAGAGGTTTCAAACGCTAAGTTGTTACTTCTTAGCAGTGCAAGCCTTTCTAGAACGAAACCCAACGCCTGGGATCGTGTCCTATATCGCTGGGCTTGTACTGTGCAATACACATGCAGTAAAGGTATAACCAGTGTGTATCCTTAATGTATGTATCGTGATGCACGTCTGATTGTATCAGCAGCCACGTGTTTGTGTTGTTTCTAAAGCGAAACTGTGATATATAAGCAGTCGAGCCATAAACAGAGTGGTTGGTTCACTTGAAACTGCTTCATAGTACATAGAGCGTGTGTAGAGCGTTATTGCCTATACTAACATCAACGGTCTTATAAAAACGCTAAGTTGTTACTTCTTAGCAGTGCAAGCCTTTCTAGAACGAAACCCAACGCCTGGGATCGTGTCCTATATCGCTGGGCTTGTACTGTGCAATTCACATGCAGTAAAGGTATAACCAGTGTGTATAATTAATGTATGTATCGTGATGCACGTCTGATTGTATCAGCAGCCACGTGTTTGTGTTGTTTCTAAAGCGAAACTGTGATATATAAGCAGTCGAGCCATAAACAGAGTGGTTGTCTCACTTGAAAGTACTTCATAGTCCATAGAGCGTGTGTAGGGCGTTATTGCCCATACCAACAACAACCGTCTGGCAAACGCGGATGATTCAACTGCTAAGTTGTTATATCTTAGCAGTGCAAGCCTTTCTAGAAGGAAACCCAACGCCTGGGATCGTGTCCTATAGCGCTGTGCTTGTACTGTGCAATACACATGCAGTAAAGGTATAACCAGTGTGTATCCTTAATGTATGTATCGTGATGCACGTCTGATTGTATCAGCAGCCACGTGTTTGTGTTGCTTCTAGAAGGAAACTATGATATATAAGCAGTCGAGCCATAAACAGAGGGGCTGTTTCACTTGAAACTACTTCATAGTACATAGAGCGTGTATAGGGCGTTATTGCCCATACCAACAACAACCGTCTGGCAAACGCGGATGATTCAACTGCTAAGTTGTTACTTCTTACCAGTGCAAGCCTTTCTAGAAAGAGACCCAACGCCTGGGTTCGTATCCTACAGCGCTGTGCTTGTACAGTGCAATACACATGCAGTAAAGTTATGCCCAGTGTGTATCTTTAATGTATGTGTTATGATGCACGTCTGATTGTGTCATCAGCCGTGTGTTTGTGTTGCTTCTAGAGGGAAACTGTGATATATAAGCAGACGAGCCATAAACAGAGGGGTTGTCTCACTTGAAACTACTTCATAGTACATAGGGCGTGTGTAGAGCGTTACTGCCTATGCTAGCATCTACGGTCTTACAAACGCAGATGTTTCAAACGCTAAGTTGTTACTTCTTGGCAGTGCAAGCCTTTCTAGAAGGAACCCAACGCCTGGGATCTTGTCCTATAGCTCTGTGCTTGTACTGTACAATACACATGCAGGAAAGGTATAACCAGTGTGTACCCTTATTGTCTGTATTGTGATGCACGTCTGATTGTATCATCACCCACGTTATGATTCTTAGATATTAACGCTTTGAATGTATTTTGCATACTAAGTTTGGATCCATGTTTTTTCTCTTTATAAGGCTTTTGGTTTGGAACTTCTTTATCATATCTAATCACCATTTGAACGGTTATAGTTTTACCTCTAAAATCGATTAGTCTTTCGTCTTGATCCAGTACTTTTATGGTTATATTGGTTATCGTCTGGACACTGAGAGGACAATATAATATTGGAAGTGGAGATTCGACAATTTTGTATCCTTTCTCAACGCTTGGGCAGATGTATAAGTTGCACAGGCTTGCCTAACGCCTATACTAACATCAACCGTCTTGCAAACGCGGTTGTTTCAAACTCCATGTTGTTTCTTCTAAGCAGTGCAAGCCTTTCTAGTAGGAAACCCAACGCCTGAGATCGTGTCCTATACCGCTGTGCTTGTTCTGTGCAATACACATGCAGTAAAGGTATAACCAGTGTGTATCCTTAATGTATGTATCGTGATGCACGTCTGATTGTATCAGCAGCCACGTGTTTGTGTTTGTTCTAGAGGATACAGTGATATATGGGTGATGGAAAACGCTAAATTTGCTTAATGTAAAAAAATCAAAATTTTGAAATTCCACATCATCTTTGTAATCCTGACCTTATTAATAAGTATTTCTTATCGGTTTTACTCCCTTAAATAATTGTCCTAATACCTGCAATTGGTATAATAGTAGAAAGTTCAATCCGAATATTTCGTTTTCACTTAATTTTGCTTCTGTGGAAGAGGTTCATGATGTGTTATTTAATTTGAAATCTTATGCTTACGGAATCGACAATATCAACGCAAAAATGCTCCAATTATGTTCGCCTATGCTAGATCATCACTTTACTCACGTTTTGAATTGTTGTCTGGAAATAGGTTATTTTCCCGATCAGTGGAAAATTTCAATTGTTAAACCTCTTCCTAAAGTAAAATCCTACATCTTATAGCGACCTTCGCCCCATAAGTTTGATTCCAGCATTGTCAAAGGTGCTAGAAAAGATCGTGTATAAACAACTTCTTTTGTATGCAACAATAAATAACATTTTGCCATCACAACAATCTGGGTTTAGAAAGGGGTATAGTACAACCACTGTATTAGCAAATGTCACAGATGATATCTTACGAAATTTAGATACAGGTAATACAACATGTCTGGTTTTATTAGACTTTTCCAAAGCATTTGACACTCTTGATCAGACTTTACTTTGTGAAAAATTGTCTTATTATGGGTTCGATGCAACATCCTTGAATTTGTTTAAAACATACCTTAGTAATCGTCAGCAAATAGTTACGATTAATGATAAATCTTCTCAAGTTGGTTTTGTCACCTCGAGGGTTCCCCAAGGTTCAATCCTGGGCCCTCTTCTATTTCTTATTTACACGGCCGACATTTTTAAATCAGTAAACTATTCTAATGTTATAGCTTACGCTGACGATACCCAGTTGTCTTTTTCTTTCAACAAGGATGTTGCTACAGCTAATAATAGGATTAATTCCGATCTTAAATCTATTTCACATTATTCTGAACGGAATAATTTACGTCTTAATTCGGATAAATGCAACGTCATTTGTTTTACACCAGAGCATATGAAGATAAAAATACAGACAGAGTTAAAATTGCATATCAATAATCAGCCATTAAATTCTTTAGACGTAGTAAAAATTTGGGACTTCTTCTTGATTCTAAACTTCGGTTTCGGGAACAAGTCTCTATTTTAGTGAACAGATGTTATATTGCTTTGAGGTTGCTTTATCAGAATGTAAGTATTTTGAATTTTAAATTAAGAAAAAAGCTAGCTCAATCACTTGTGTTGTCCATTTTAAATTACTGCAACATTGTATATTATCCTTGTCTGGACAAAATTACTCAGTACCGTCTTCAGAAAATTCAAAACAGCTGCTGTAGATTTGTTTTTCGCCTAAAGAAATATGATAGAGTTTCTGAAAAGATTAAACAACTGGGTTGGTTAAACATCAGTAATACTTTCAAATTTCACTTTAGTGTTTTTATAAATCAAATTTTGCATACATCTTCCCCGCCATACCTAAAAGAAAAACTGATACGTCGTGATGAAATTCATAATATCAATATAAGATTTCCATCCAAACTTTCACTTCCTAAATTTCATTCAGCCATGTTCACACGTTCCTTTACATATAATGCTTACACTATTTATAATTCTATTAATTACAAATTTAAACAGAATTCTGTTAGTGGTTATCGCAAAAATGTTAAATCTTACCTTTTTACTTTTTCAACTTGACTTATCATCGTATATATTTTTTTTTTGTTACTTTAATTAATTTATATTTTATTGTTTGAGTTAATTGCATTTATTTGTATATCTATTTTTATATTCCTACCTATTTCTATTGTGTTTTATATTTTTTGTTTTTATGAGGGTTAAGCGAGTAGCGTAAAGCTAAACTTCGCCCTTGTCTATGTATTGTACGTATTTAACTTTTTACAATACCCAATAAAGACATTTTATTATTATTATTATTATTATATATAAGTAGTCGAGCCATAAACAGAGGGTTGTTTCACTTGAAACTGGTTCATAGTACATAGTGCGTGTGTAGAGCGTTATTGCCTATACTAACATCAACGGTCTCTTAAACGCAGAGGTTTCAAACGCTAAGTTGTTACTTCTAGCAGTGCAAGCCTTTCTAGAAGGAAACCCAACGCCTGGGATAGTGTCCTATAACGCTGGGCTTGTACTGTGCAATACACATGCAGTAAAGGTAAAGCCAGTGTGTATCCTTAATGTCTGTATCGTGATGCACGTCTCATTGTATCAGCAGCCACGTGTTTGTGTTGTTTCTAAAGCGAAACTGTGATATATAAGCAGTCGAGCCATAAACATAGTGTTTGGTTTACTTGAAGCTGCTTCATATTACATAGAGCGTGTGTAGAGCGTTATTGCCCATACTAACATCAACGGTCTTATAAACGCAGAGGGTTCAAACGCTAAGTTGTTACTTCTTAGCAGTGCAAGCCTTTCTAGAAGGAAACCCAACGCCTGGGATAGTGTCCTATAACGCTGGGCTTGAACTGTGCAATACACATGCAGTAAAGGTAAAGCCAGTGTGTATCCTTAATGTCTGTATCGTGATGCACGTCTGATTGTATCAGCAGCCACGTGTTTGTGTTGTTTCTAAAGCGAAACTGTGATATATAAGCAGTCGAGCCATAAACAGAGTGGTTGGTTCACTTGAAGCTGCTTCATATTACATAGAGCGTGTGTAGAGCGTTATTGCCTATACTAACATCAACGGTCTTATAAACGCAGAGGGTTCAAACGCTAAGTTGTTACTTCTTAGCAGTGCAAGCCTTTCTAGAAGGAAACCCAACGCCTGGGATCGTGTCCTATATCGCTGGGCTTGTACTGTGCAATACACATGCAGTAAAGGTATAACCAGTGTGTATCCTTAATGTATGTATCGTGATGCACGTCTGATTGTATCAGCAGCCACGTGTTTGTGTTGTTTCTAAAGCGAAACTGTGATATATAAGCAGTCGAGCCATAAACAGAGTGGTTGTCTCACTTGAAAGTACTTCATAGTCCATAGAGCGTGTGTAGGGCGTTATTGCCCATACCAACAACAACCGTCTGGCAAACGCGGATGATTTAACTGCTAAGTTGTTATATCTTAGCAGTGCAAGCCTTTCTAGAAGGAAACCCAACGCCTGGGATAGTGTCCTATAGCGCTGGGCTTGTACTGTGCAATACACATGCAGTAAAGGTATAACCAGTGTGTATCCTTAATGTATGTATCATAATGCACGTCTGATTGTATCAGCAGCCACGTGTTTGTGTTGCTTCTAAAGCGAAACTGTGATATATAAGCAGTCGAGCCATAAACAGAGTGGTTGTCTCACTTGAAAGTACTTCATAGTCCATAGAGCGTGTGTAGAGCGTTATTGCCCATACCAACAACAACCGTCTGGCAAACGCGGATGATTCAAACGCTAAGTTGTTACATCTTAGCAGTGCAAGCCTTTCTAGAAGGAAACCCAACGCCTGGATTGTGTCCTATAGCGCTGTGCTTGTTCTGTGCAATACACATGCAGTAAAGGTATAACCAGTGTGTATCCTTAATGTATGTATCGTGATGCACGGCTGATTGTATCAGCAGCCACGTGTTTATGTTTGTTCTAGAGGGATACTGTGATATATAAGCAGTCGAGCCATAAACAGAGTGGTTGGTTCACTTGAAACTGCTTCATAGTACATAGAGCGTGTGTAGAGCGTTATTGCCTATACTTACATCAACGGTCTTATAAACGCAGAGGTTTCAAACGCTAAGTTGTTACTTCTTAGCAGTGCAAGCCATTCTAGAAGGAAACCCAACGCCTGGGATAGTGTCCTATAGCGCTGGGCTTGTACTGTGCAATACACATGCAGTAAAGGTATAACCAGTGTGTATCCTTAATGTATGTATCGTGATGCACGTCTGATTGTATCAGCAGCCACGTGTTTGTGTTGCTTCTAGAGGGAAACTGTGATATATATGCAGTCGAGCCATAAACAGAGTGGTTGGTTCACTTGAAACTGCTTCATAGTACATAGAGCGTGTGTAGAGCGTTATTGCCTATACTAACATCAACGGTCTTATAAACGCAGAGGGTTCAAACGCTAAGTTGTTACTTCTTAGCAGTGCAAGCCTTTCTAGAACGAAACCCAACGCCTGGGATCGTGTCCTATATCGCTGGGCTTGTACTGTGCAATACACATGCAGTAAAGGTATAACCAGTGTGTATCCTTAATGTATGTATCGTGATGCACGTCTGATTGTATCAGCAGCCACGTGTTTGTGTTGTTTCTAAAGCGAAACTGTGATATATAAGCAGTCGAGCCATAAACAGAGTGGTTGGTTCACTTGAAGCTGCTTCATATTACATAGAGCGTGTGTAGAGCGTTATTGCCTATACTAACATCAACGGTCTTATAAACGCAGAGGGTTCAAACGCTAAGTTGTTACTTAGCAGTGCAAGCCTTTCTAGAACGAAACCCAACGCCTGGGATCGTGTCCTATATCGCTGGGCTTGTACTGTGCAATACACATGCAGTAAAGGTATAACCAGTGTGTATCCTTAATGTCTATATCGTGATGCACGTCTGATTGTATCAGCAGCCACGTGTTTGTGTTGTTTCTAAAGCGAAACTGTGATATATAAGCAGTCGAGCCATAAACAGAGTGGTTGGTTCACTTGAAAGTACTTCATAGTCCATAGAGCGTGTGTAGGGCGTTATTGCCCATACCAACAACAACCGTCTGGCAAACGCGGATGATTCAACTGCTAAGTTGTTATATCTTAGCAGTGCAAGCCTTTCTAGAAGGAAACCCAACGCCTGGGATAGTGTCCTATAGCGCTGGGCTTGTACTGTGCAATACACATGCAGTAAAGGTATAACCAGTGTGTATCCTTAATGTATGTATCGTGATGCACGTCTGCTTGTATCAGCAGCCACGTGTTTGTGTTGCTTCTAAAGGGAAACTGTAATATATAAGCAGTCCAGCCATAAACAGAGTGGTTGGTTCACTTGAAGCTGCTTCATATTACATAGAGCGTGTGTAGAGCGTTACTGCCTATACTAACATCAACGGTCTTCAAAACGCAGATGATTCAAACGCTAGTTGTTACTTATTAGCCGTGCAAGCCTTTCTAGAAGGAAACCTAACGCCTGGGATTGTGTCCTATAGCGCTGGGCATGTAGTGTGTAATACACATGCAGTAAAGGTAAAGACCAGTGTGTATCCTTAATGTCTGTATCGTGATGCACGTCTCATATTATCAGCAGCCACGTGTTTGTGTTGCTTCTAAAGGGAAACTGTGATATATAAGCAGTCGAGCCATAAACAGAGTGGTTGGTTCACTTGAAGCTGCTTCATATTACATAGAGCGTGTGTAGAGCGTTATTCCCTATACTAACATCAACGGTCTTATAAACGCAGATGATTCAAACGCTAGTTGTTACTTCTTAGCAGTGCAAGCCTTTCTAGAAGAAAACCCAACGCCAGGGATCGTGTCCTATATCGCTGGGCTTGTACTGTGCAATACACATGCAGTAAAGGTATAACCAGTGTGTATCCTTAATGTATGTATCATAATGCACGTCTGATTGTATCAGCAGCCACGTGTTTGTGTTGCTTCTAGAGGGAAACTGTGATATATATGCAGTCGAGCCATAAACAGAGTGGTTGTTTCACTTGAAACTGCTTCATAGTACATAGAGCGTGTGTAGGGCGTTATTGCCTATACTAACATCAACGGTCTCGCAAACGCAGATGATTCAACTGCTAAGTTGTTACTTCTTAGCAGTGCAAGCCTTTCTAGAAGGAAACCCAACGCCTGGGATCATGTCCTATACCGCTGGGCTTGTACTGTGCAATACACATGCAGTAAAGGTATAACCAGTGTGTATCCTTAATGTATGTATCGTGATGCACGTCTGATTGTATCAGCAGCCACGTTTTTGTGTTGCTTCTAGAGCGAAACTGTGATATATAAGCAGTCGAGCCATAAACAGAATGGTTGGTTCACTTGAAACTGCTTCATAGTACATAGAGCGTGTGTAGAGCGTTATTGCCTATACTAACATCAACGGTCTTCAAAACGCAGATGATTCAAACGCTAGTTGTTACTTTTTGCCGTGCAAGCCTTTCTAGAAGGAAACCCAACGCCTGGGATCGTGTCCTATTGCGCTGTGCTTGTACTGTGCAATACACATGCAGTAAAGGTATAACCAGTGTGTATCCTTAATGTATGTATCGTGATGCACGTCTGATTGTATCGTGATGCACGTCTGATTGTATCAGCAGCCACGTGTTTGTGTTGCTTCTAAAGCGAAACTGTGATATATAAGCAGTCGAGCCATAAACAGAGTGGTTGGTTCACTTGAAACTGCTTCATAGTACATAGAGCGTGTGTAGGGCGTTATTGCCCATACCAACAACAACCGTCTGGCAAACGCGGATAATTCAACTGCTAAGTTGTTACATCTTAGCAGTGCAAGCCTTTCTAGAAGGAAACCCAACGCCTGGATTGTGTCCTATAGCGCTGTGCTTGTTCTGTGCAATACACATGCAGTAAAGGTATAACCAGTGTGTATCCTTAATGTATGTATCGTGATGCACGGCTGATTGTATCAGCAGCCACGTGTTTATGTTTGTTCTAGAGGGATACTGTGATATATAAGCAGTCGAGCCATAAACAGAGGGGTTGTTTCACTTGAAACTGCTTCATAGTACATAGAGCGTGTGTAGAGCGTTATTGCCTATACTTACATCAACGGTCTTATAAACGCAGAGGTTTCAAACGCTAAGTTGTTACTTCTTAGCAGTGCAAGCCATTCTAGAAGGAAACCCAACGCCTGGGATAGTGTCCTATAGCGCTGGGCTTGTACTGTGCAATACACATGCAGTAAAGGTATAACCAGTGTGTATCCTTAATGTATGTATCATAATGCATGTCTGATTGTATCAGCAGCCACGTGTTTATGTTTGTTCTAGATGGATACTGTGATATATATGCAGTCGAGCCATAAACAGAGGGGTTGTTTCACTTGAAACTGCTTCATAGTACATAGAGCGTGTGTAGAGCGTTATTGCCTATACTAACATCAACGGTCTCGCAAACGCAGATGATTCAACTGCTAAGTTGTTACTTCTTAGCAGTGCAAGCCTTTCTAGAAGGAAACCCAACGCCTGGGATCATGTCCTATACCGCTGGGCTTGTACTGTGCAATACACATGCAGTAAAGGTATAACCAGTGTGTATCCTTAATGTATGTATCGTGATGCACGTCTGATTGTATCAGCAGCCACGTTTTTGTTTCTAAAGCGAAACTGTGATATATAAGCAGTCGAGCCATAAACAGAATGGTTGGTTCACTTGAAACTGCTTCATAGTACATAGAGCGTGTGTAGAGCGTTATTGCCTATACTAACATCAACGGTCTCGCAAACGTAGATGATTCAACTGCTAAGTTGTTACTTCTTAGCAGTGCAAGACATTCTAGAAGGAAACCCAACGCCTGGGATAGTGTCCTATAGCGCTGGGCTTGTACTGTGCAATACACATGCAGTAAAGGTATAACCAGTGTGTATCCTTAATGTATGTATGATAATGCACGTCTGATTGTATCAGCAGCCACGTGTTGGTGTTGCTTCAAGAGGGAAACTGTGATAAATATGCAGTCGAGCCATAAACAGAGGGGTTGTTTCACTTGAAACTGCTTCATAGTACATAGAGCGTGTGTAGAGCGATATTGTCTATACTAACATCAACGGTCTTGCAAACGTAGATGATTCAACTGCTAAGTTGTTACTTCTTAGCAGTGCAAGCCTTTCTAGAAGGAAACAAACGCCTGGGATAGTGTCCTATAATGCTGTGCTTATACTGTGCAATACACATGCAGTAAAGGTAAAGCCAGTGTGTATCCTTAATGTCTGTATCGTGATGCATGTCCCATTGTATCAGCAGCCACGTGTTTGTGTTGCATCTAGAGGAAAACTGTGATATATAAGCAGTCGAGCCATAAACAGAGTGGTTGGTTCACTTGAAACTGCTTCATATTACATAGAGCTTGTGTAGAGCGTTATTGCCTATACTAACATCAACGGTCTTATAAACGCAGGGGGTTCAAACGCTAAGTTGTTACTTCTTAGCAGTGCAAGCCTTTCTAAAAGGAAACCCAACGCCTGGATTGTGTCCTATAGCGCTGAGCTCGTACACATGCAGTAAAGGTATAACCAGTGTGTATCCTTTATGTCTGTATCGTGATGCACGTCTGATTGTATCAGCAGCCACGTGTTTGTGCTTCTAGAAGGAAACTATGATATATAAGCAGTCGAGCCATAAACAGAGGGGTTGTTTCACTTGAAACTGCTTCATAGTACATAGAGCGTGTGTAGGGCGTTATTGCCCATACCAACAACAACCGTCTGGCAAACGCGGATGATTCAACTGCTTAGTTGTTACTTCTTAGCAGTGCAAGCCTTTCTAGAAGGAAACCCAACGCCTGGGATAGTGTCCTATAGCGCTGTGCTTGTACAGTGCAATACACATGCAGTAAAGTTATGCCCAGTGTGTATCTTTAATGTATGTTATGATGCACGTCTGATTGTGTCATCAGCCACGTGTTTGTGTTGCTTCTAGAGGGAAACTGTGATATATAAGCAGTCGAGCCATAAACAGAGGGGTTGTCTCACTTGAAGCTACTTCATAGTACATAGAGCGTGTGTAGAGCGTTATTGTCTATGCTAGCATCTACGGTCTTACAAACGCAGATGTTTCAAACGCTAAGTTGTTACTTCTTAGCAGTGCAAGCCTTTCTAGAAGGAACCCAACGCCTGGGATCTTGTCCTATAGCTCTGTGCTTGTACTGTACAATACACATGCAGGAAAGGTATAACCAGTGTGTATCCTTATTGTCTGTATCGTGATGCACGTCTGATTGTATCATCACCCACGTTATGATTCTTAGATATTAACGCTTTGAATGTATTTTGCATACTAAGTTTGGATCCATGTTTTTTCTCTTTATAAGACTTTTGGTTTGGAACTTCTTTATCATATCTAATCACCATTTGAACGGTTATAGTTTTACCTCTAAAATCGATTAGTCTTTCGTCTTGATCCAGTACTTTTATGGTTATATTGGTTATCGTCTGGACACTGAGAGGACAATATAATATTGGAAGTGGAGATTCGACAATTTTGTATCCTTTCTCAACGCTTGGGAAGAACTGATGTATAAGGTGCACAGGCTTGCCTAACGCCTATACTAACATCAACCGTCTTGCAAACGCGGTTGTTTCAAACTCCATGTTGTTTCTTCTAAGCAGTGCAAGCCTTTCTAGTAGGAAACCCAACGCCTGAGATCGTGTCCTATAGCGCTGTGCTTGTTCTGTGCAATACACATGCAGTAAAGGTATAACCAGTGTGTATCCTTAATGTATGTATCGTGATGCACGGCTGATTGTATCAGCAGCCACGTGTTTATGTTTGTTCTAGAGGGATACTGTGATATATAAGCAGTCGAGCCATAAACAGAGTGGTTGTCTCACTTGAAAGTACTTCATAGTCCATAGAGCGTGTGTAGGGCGTTATTGCCCATACCAACAACAACCGTCTGGCAAACGCGGATGATTCAACTGCTAAGTTGTTATATCTTAGCAGTGCAAGCCTTTCTAGAAGGAAACCCAACGCCTGGGATAGTGTCCTATAGCGCTGGGCTTGTACTGTGCAATACACATGCAGTAAAGGTATAACCAGTGTGTATCCTTAATGTATGTATCGTGATGCACGTCTGATTGTATCAGCAGCCACGTGTTTGTGTTGCTTCTAGATGGAAACTGTGATATATATGCAGTCGAGTCATAAACAGAGTGGTTGGTTCACTTGAAGCTGCTTCATATTACATAGAGCGTGTGTAGAGCGTTATTGCCTATACTAACATCAACGGTCTTATAAACGCAGAGGGTTCAAACGCTAAGTTGTTACTTCTTAGCAGTGCAAGCCATTCTAGAAGGAAACCCAACGCCTGGGATCATGTCCTATACCGCTGGGCTTGTACTGTGCAATACACATGCAGTAAAGGTATAACCAGTGTGTATCCTTAATGTATGTATCGTGATGCACGTCTGATTGTATCAGCAGCCACGTGTTTGTGTTGCTTCTAGAGCGAAACTGTGATATATAAGCAGTCGAGCCATAAACAGAGTGGTTGGTTCACTTGAAGCTGCTTCATATTACATAGAGCGTGTGTAGAGCGTTATTGCCTATACTAACATCAACGGTCTTATAAACGCAGAGGGTTCAAACGCTAAGTTGTTACTTCTTAGCAGTGCAAGCCTTTCTAGAACGAAACCCAACGCCTGGGATCGTGTCCTATATCGCTGGGCTTGTACTGTGCAATACACATGCAGTAAAGGTATAACCAGTGTGTATCCTTAATGTATGTATCGTGATGCACGTCTGATTGTATCAGCAGCCACGTTTTTGTGTTGCTTCTAGAGCGAAACTGTGATATATAAGCAGTCGAGCCATAAACAGAGTGGTTGGTTCACTTGAAACTGCTTCATAGTACATAGAGCGTGTGTAGAGCGTTATTGCCTATACTAACATCAACGGTCTTCAAAACGCAGATGATTCAAACGCTAGTTGTTACTTTTTAGCCGTGCAAGCCTTTCTAGAAGGAAACCCAACGCCTGGGATCGTGTCCTATTGCGCTGTGCTTGTACTGTGCAATACACATGCAGTAAAGGTATAACCAGTGTGTATCCTTAATGTATGTATCGTAATGCACGTCTGATTGTATCAGCAGCCACGTGTTTGTGTTGTTTCTAAAGCGAAACTGTGATATATAAGCAGTCGAGCCATAAACAGAGTGGTTGTCTCACTTGAAAGTACTTCATAGTTCATAGAGCGTGTGTAGGGCGTTATTGCCCATACCAACAACAACCGTCTGGCAAACGCGGATGATTTAACTGCTAAGTTGTTATATCTTAGCAGTGCAAGCCTTTCTAGAAGGAAACCCAACGCCTGGGATAGTGTCCTATAGCGCTGGGCTTGTACTGTGCAATACACATGCAGTAAAGGTATAAACAGTGTGTATCCTTAATGTATGTATCATAATGCACGTCTGATTGTATCAGCAGCCACGTGTTTGTGTTGCTTCTAAAGCGAAACTGTGATATATAAGCAGTCGAGCCATAAACAGAGTGGTTGTCTCACTTGAAAGTACTTCATAGTCCATAGAGCGTGTGTAGGGCGTTATTGCCCATACCAACAACAACCGTCTGGCAAACGCGGATGATTCAACTGCTAAGTTGTTATATCTTAGCAGTGCAAGCCTTTCTAGAAGGAAACCCAACGCCTGGGATAGTGTCCTATAGCGCTGGGCTTGTACTGTGCAATACACATGCAGTAAAGGTATAACCAGTGTGTATCCTTAATGTATGTATCGTGATGCACGTCTGATTGTATCAGCAGCCACGTGTTTGTGTTGCTTCTAGAGCGAAACTGTGATATATAAGCAGTCGAGCCATAAACAGAGTGGTTGGTTCACTTGAAACTGCTTCATAGTACATAGAGCGTGTGTAGAGCGTTATTGCCTATACTAACATCAACGGTCTTCAAAACGCAGATGATTCAAACGCTAGTTGTTACTTTTTAGCCGTGCAAGCCTTTCTAGAAGGAAACCCAACGCCTGGGATCGTGTCCTATAGCGCTGGTCTTGTACTGTGCAATACACATGCAATAAAGGTATAACCAGTGTGTATCCTTAATGTATGTATCGTGATGCACGTCTGATTGTATCAGCAGCCACGTGTTTGTGTTGTTTCTAAAGCGAAACTGTGATATATAAGCAGTCGAGCCATAAACAGAGTGGTTGTCTCACTTGAAAGTACTTCATAGTTCATACAGCGTGTGTAGGGCGTTATTGCCCATACCAACAACAACCGTCTGGCAAACGCGGATGATTTAACTGCTAAGTTGTTATATCTTAGCAGTGCAAGCCTTTCTAGAAGGAAACCCAACGCCTGGGATAGTGTCCTATAGCGCTGTGCTTGTTCTGTGCAATACACATGCAGTAAAGGTATAACCAGTGTGTATCCTTAATGTATGTATCGTGATGCACGTCTGATTGTATCAGCAGCCACGTGTTTGTGTCGCTTCTAGAGCGAAACTGTGATATATAAGCAGTCGAGCCATAAACAGAGTGGTTGGTACACTTGAAACTGCTTCATAGTACATAGAGCGTGTGTAGAGCGTTATTGCCTATACTAACATCAACGGTCTTCAAAACGCAGATGATTCAAACGCTAGTTGTTACTTTTTAGCCGTGCAAGCCTTTCTATAAGGAAACCCAACGCCTGGATTGTGTCCTATAGCGCTGTGCTTGTTCTGTGCAATACACATGCAGTAAAGGTATAACCAGTGTGTATCCTTAATGTATGTATCGTGATGCACGTCTGATTGTATCAGCAGCCACGTGTTTGTGTTGCTTCTAGATGGAAACTGTGATATATATGCAGTCGAGCCATATACAGAGGGGTTGTTTCACTTGAAACTGCTTCATAGGACATAGAGCGTGTGTAGAGCGTTATTGTCTATACTAACATCAACGGTCTCGCAAACGTAGATGATTCAACTGCTAAGTTGTTACTTCTTAGCAGTGCAAGATATTCTAGAAGGAAACCCAACGCCTGGGATAGTGTCCTATAGCGCTGGGCTTGTACTGTGCAATACACATGCAGTAAAGGTATAACCAGTGTGTATCCTTAATGTCTGTATCGTGATGCACGTCTGATTGTATCAGCAGCCACGTGTTTGAGTTGCATCTAGAAACTGTGATATATATGCAGTCGAGCCATAAACAGAGGGGTTGTTTCACTTGAAACTGCTTCATAGTCCATAGAGCGTGTGTAGGGCGTTATTGCCCATACCAACAACAACCGTCTGGCAAACGCGGATGATTCAACTGCTAAGTTGTTATATCTTAGCAGTGCAAGCCTTTCTAGAAGGAAACCCAACGCCTGAGATCGTGTCCTATAGCACTGTGCTTGTACTATGCAATACACATGCAGTAAAGGTATAAACAGTATGTATCCTTAATGTATGTATCATAATGCACGTCTGATTGTATCAGCAGCCACGTGTTTGTGTTGTTTCTAGAGGGAACTGTGATATATAAGCAGTCGAGCCATAAACAGAGTGGTTGGTTCACTTGAAGCTGCTTCATATTACATAGAGCGTGTGTAGAGCGTTATTGCCTATACTAACATCAACGGTCTTATAAACGCAGTGGGTTCAAACGCTAAGCTGTTACTTCTTAGCAGTGCAAGCCTTTCTAGAACGAAACCCAACGCCTGGGATCGTGTCCTATATCGCAGGGCTTGTACTGTGCAATACACATGCAGTAAAGGTATAACCAGTGTGTATCCTTAATGTATGTATCGTGATGCACGTCTGATTGTATCAGCGTTATTGCCTATACTAACATCAACGGTCTTATAAACGCAGAGGGTTCAAACGCTAAGCTGTTACTTCTTAGCAGTGCAAGCCTTTCTAGAACGAAACCCAACGCCTGGGATCGTGTCCTATATCGCAGGGCTTGTACTGTGCAATACACATGCAGTAAAGGTATAACCAGTGTGTATCCTTAATGTATGTATCGTGATGCACGTCTGATTGTATCAGCAGCCACGTTTTTGTGTTGCTTCTAGAGCGAAACTGTGATATATAAGCAGTCGAGCCATAAACAGAGGGGTTGTTTCACTTGAAAGTACTTCGTAGTCCATAGAGCGTGTGTAGGGCGTTATTGTCCATACCAACAGCAACCGTCTGGCAAACGCGGATGATTCAACTGCTAAGTTGTTACTTCTTAGTAGTGCAAGCCTTTCTAGAAGGAAACCCAAAGCCTGGGATCGTGTCCTATAGCGCTATGCTTGTACTGTGCGATACACATGCAGTAAAGTTATAAACAGTGTGTATCCTTATTGTCTGTATCGTGATGCACGTCTGATTGTATCAGCAGCCACGTGTTTGTGTTGCTTCTAGAGGGAAACTGTGATATATAAGCAGTCGAGCCATAAACAGAGTGGTTCTCTCACTTGAAAGTACTTCATAGTCCATAGAGCGTGTGTAGGGCGTTATTGCCCATACCAACAACAACCGTCTGGCAAACGCGGATGATTCAACTGCTAAGTTGTTATATCTTAGCAGTGCAAGCCTTTCTAGAAGGAAACCCAACGCCTGGGATAGTGTCCTATAGCGCTGGGCTTGTAATGTGCAATACACATGCAGTAAAGGTATAACCAGTGTGTATCCTTAATGTATGTATCGTGATGCACGTCTGATTGTATCAGCAGCCACGTGTTTGTGTTGCTTCTAGAGCGAAACTGTGATATATAAGCAGTCGAGCCATAAACAGAGTGGTTGGTTCACTTGAAACTGCTTCATAGTACATAGAGCGTGTGTAGAGCGTTATTGTCTATACTAACATCAACGGTCTCGCAAACGTAGATGATTCAACTGCTAAGTTGTTACTTCTTAGCAGTGCAAGCCATTCTAGAAGGAAACCCAACGCATGGGATAGTGTCCTATAGCGCTGGGCTTGTACTGTGCAATACACATGCAGTAAAGGTATAACCAGTGTGTATCCTTAATGTATGTATCGTGATGCACGTCTGATTGTATCATCATCCACGTGCTTGTGTTGCTTCTAGAGGGAAACTGTGATATATAAGCATTCGAGCCATAAACAGAGGGGTTGTCTCACTTGAAACTACTTCATAGTACATAGAGCGGGTGTAGAGCGTTACTGCCTATACTAGCAACAACGGTCATACAAACGCAGATGTTTCAGACGCTAAGTTGTTACTTCCTAGCAGTGCAAGCCTTTCTAGAATTAAACCCAACGCCTAGGATCGTGTCCTATAGCGCTGTGCTTGTACTGTGTAATACACATGCAGTAAAGGTATAACCAGTGTGTATCCTTAATGTATGTGTTATGATGCACATCTGATTGTACAATCAGCCACGTGTTTGTGTAGTTTCTAGAGAGAAACTGTGATATATAAGCAGTCGAACCATAAACAGAGTGGTTGTCTCACTTGAAACTACTTCATAGTACATAGAGCGTGTGTAGAGCGTTACTGCCTATACCAACAACAACCGTCTGGCAAACGCCGATGATTCAACTGCTAAGTTGTTTCTTCTAAGCAGTGCAAGCCTTTCTAGATGGAAACCCAACGCCTGGGATCGTGTCCTATAGCGCTGTGCTTGCACTGTGCAATACACATGCAGTAAAGTTATAACCAGTGTGTATCCTTAATGTCTGTATCGTGATGCACGTCTGATTGTATCAGCAGCCACGTGTTTGTGTTGCATCTAGAGGGAAACTGTGATATATATGCAGTCGAGCCATAAACAGAGGGGTTGTTTCACTTGAAACTGCTTCATAGTACATAGAGCGTGTGTAGAGCGTTATTGTCTATACTAACATCAACGGTCTCGCAAACGCAGATGATTCAACTGCTAAGTTGTTACTTCTTAGCAGTGCAAGCCTTTCTAGAAGGAAACCCAACGCCTGGGATCGTGTCCTATAGCGCTGGGCATGTACTGTGCAATACACATGCAGTAAAGGTAAAGCCAGTGTGTATCCTTAAAGACTGTATCGTGATGCACGTCTCATTGTATCAGCAGCCACGTGTTTGTGTTGCTTCTAGAGGGAAACTGTGATATATAAGCAGTCGAGCCATAAACAGAGTGGTTGTCTCACTTGAAAGTACTTCATAGTCCATAGAGCGTGTGTAGGGCGTTATTGCCCATACCAACAACAACCGTCTGGCAAACGCGGATGATTCAACTGCTAAGTTGTTATATCTTAGCAGTGCAAGCCTTTCTAGAAGGAAACCCAACGCCTGAGATCGTGTCCTATAACACTGTGCTTGTACTATGCAATACACATGCAGTAAAGGTATAAACAGTGTGTATCCTTAATGTATGTATCATAATGCACGTCTGATTGTATCAGCAGCCACGTGTTTGTGTTGCTTCTAAAGCGAAACTGTGATATATAAGCAGTCGAGCCATAAACAGAGTGGTTGTCTCACTTGAAAGTACTTCATAGTCCATAGAGCGTGTGTAGGGCGTTATTGCCCATACCAACAACAACCGTCTGGCAAACGCGGATGATTCAACTGCTAAGTTGTTATATCTTAGCAGTGCAAGCCTTTCTAGAAGAAAACCCAACGCCTGAGATCGTGTCCTATAGCACTGTGCTTGTACTATGCAATACACATGCAGTAAAGGTATAAACAGTGTGTATCCTTAATGTATGTATCATAATGCACGTCTGATTGTATCAGCAGCCACGTGTTTGTGTTGTTTCTAAAGGGAAACTGTGATATATAAGCAGTCGAGCCATAAACAGAGTGGTTGGTTCACTTGAAGCTGCTTCATATTACATAGAGCGTGTGTAGAGCGTTATTGCCTATACTAACATCAACGGTCTTATAAACGCAGAGGGTTCAAACGCTAAGGTGTTACTTCTTAGCAGTGCAAGCCTTTCTAGAACGAAACCCAACGCCTGGGATCGTGTCCTGTATCGCTGGGCTTGTACTGTGCAATTCACATGCAGTAAAGGTATAACCAGTGTGCATCCTTAATGTCTGTATCGTGATGCACGTCTGATTGTATCAGCAGCCACGTGTTTGTGTTGCTTCTAGAGGGAAACTGTGATATATAAGCAGTCGAGCCATAAACAGAGTGGTTGGTTCACTTGAAGCTGCTTCATATTACATAGAGCGTGTGTAGAGCGTTATTGCCTATACTAACATCAACGGTCTTATAAGCGCAGAGGGTTCAAACGCTAAGTTGTTATTTCTTAGCAGTGCAAGCCTTTCTAGAAGGAAACCCAACGCCTGGGATAGTGTCCTATAGCGCTGGGCTTGTACTGTGCAATACACATGCAGTAAAGGTATAACCAGTGTGTATCCTTAATGTCTGTATCGTGATGCACGTCTGATTGTATCAGCAGCCACGTGTTTGTGTTGTTTCTAAAGGGAAACTGTGATATATAAGCAGTCGAGCCATAAACAGAGTGGTTGGTTCACTTGAAGCTGCTTCATATTACATAGAGCGTGTGTAGAGCGTTATTGCCTATACTAACATCAACGGTCTTATAAACGCAGAGGTTCAAACGCTGTTGTTACTTCTTAGCAGTGCTTTCTAGAAGGAAACCCAATGCCAGGGCTCGTGTCCTATATCGCTGGGCTTGTACTGTGCAATACACATGCAGTAAAGGTATAACCAGTGTGTATCCTTAATGTATGTATCGTGATGCACGTCTGATTGTATCAGCAGCCACTTGTTTGTGTTGTTTCTAAAGCGAAACTGTGATATATAAGCAGTCGAGCCATAAACAGAGTGGTTGTCTCACTTGAAAGTACTTCATAGTCCATAGAGCGTGTGTAGAGCGTTATTGTCTATACTAACATCAACGGTCTCGCAAACGCAGATGATTCAACTGCTAAGTTGTTACTTCTTAGCAGTGCAAGCCATTCTAGAAGGAAACCCAACGCCTGGGATAGTGTCCTATAGCGCTGGTCTTGTACTGTGCAATACACATGCAGTAAAGGTATAACCAGTGTGTATCCTTAATGTATGTATCGTGATGCACGTCTGATTGTATCAGCAGCCACGTGTTTGTGTTGCTTCTAGAGCGAAACTGTGATATATAAGCAGTCGAGCCATAAACAGAGTGGTTGGTTCACTTGAAACTGCTTCATAATACATAGAGCGTGTGTAGAGCGTTATTGCCTATACTAACATCAACGGTCTTCAAAACGCAGATGATTCAAACGCTAGTTGTTACTTCTTAGCCGTGCAAGCCTTTCTAGAAGGAAACCCAACGCCTGGGATCGTGTCCTATAGCGCTGGGCATGTAGTGTGCAATACACATGCAGTAAGGGTATAAACAGTGTGTATCCTTAATGTATGTATCGTGATGCACGTCTGATTGTATCAGCAGCCACGTGTTTGTGTTGCTTCTAGAGGGAAACTGTGATATATAAGCAGTCGAGCCATAAACAGAGTGGTTGGTTCACTTGAAACTGCTTCATATTACATAGAGCGTGTGTAGAGCGTTATTGCCTATACTAACATCAACGGTCTTATAAACGCAGAGGGTTCAAACGCTAAGTTGTTATTTCTTAGCAGTGCTAGCCTTTCTAGAAGGAAACCCAACGCCTGGGATAGTGTCCTATAGCGCTGGGCTTGTACTGTGCAATACACATGCAGTAAAGGTATAACCAGTGTGTATCCTTAATGTATGTATCGTGATGCACGTCTGATTGTATCAGCAGCCACGTGTTTGTGTTGTTTCTAAAGCGAAACTGTGATATATAAGCAGTCGAGCCATAAACAGAGTGGTTGTCTCACTTGAAAGTACTTCATAGTCCATAGAGCGTGTGTAACGTTATTGTCTATACTAACATCAACGGTCTCGCAAACGTAGATGATTCAAACGCTAAGTTGTTACTTCTTAGCAGTGCAAGCCTTTCTAGAAGGAAACCCAACGCCTGGGATAGTGTCCTATAGCGCTGGTCTTGTACTGTGCAATACACATGCAGTAAAGGTATAACCAGTGTGTATCCTTAATGTATGTATCGTGATGCACGTCTGATTGTATCAGCAGCCACGTGTTTGTGTTGCTTCTAGAGCGAAACTGTGATATATAAGCAGTCGAGCCATAAACAGAGTGGTTGGTTCACTTGAAACTGCTTCATAGTACATAGAGCGTGTGTAGAGCGTTATTGCCTATACTAACATCAACGGTCTTCAAAACGCAGATGATTCAAACGCTAGTTGTTACTTATTAGCCGTGCAAGCCTTTCTAGAAGGAAACCTAACGCCTGGGATCGCGTCCTATAGCGCTGGGCATGTAGTGTGCAATACACATGCAGTAAAGGTAAAGCCAGTGTGTATCCTTAATGTATGTATCGTGATGCACGTCTCATTGTATCAGCAGCCACGTGTTTGTGTTCTAAAGGGAAACTGTGATATATAAGCAGTCGAGCCATAAACAGAGTGGTTGGTTCACTTGAAGCTGCTTCATATTACATAGAGCGTGTGTAGAGCGTTATTGCCTATACTAACATCAACGGTCTTATAAACGCAGAGGGTTCAAACGCTAAGTTGTTACTTCTTAGCAGTGCAAGCCTTTCTAGAAGGAAACCCAATGCCAGGGCTCGTGTCCTATATCGCTGGGCTTGTACTGTGCAATACACATGCAGTAAAGGTATAACCAGTGTGTATCCTTAATGTCTGTATCATAATGCACGTCTGATTGTATCATCAGCCACGTGCTTGTGTTGCTTCTAGAGGGAAACTGTGATATATATGCAGTCGAGCCATAAACAGAGGGGTTGTTTCACTTGAAACTGGTTCATAGTACATAGTGCGTGTGTAGAGCGTTATTGCCTATACCAACATCAACGGTCTCGCAAACGCAGATGATTCAAGTGATAAGTTGTTACTTCTTAGCTGTGCAAGCCTTTCTAGAAGGAAACCCAACACCTGTCGTGTCCTATAGTGCTGTGCTTGTACTGTGCAATACACATGCAGTAAAGGTATAACCAGTGTGTATCCTTAATGTATGTATCATAATGCACGTCTGATTGTATCAGCAGCCACGTGTTTGTGTTGCTTCTAGAGCGAAACTGTGGTATATAAGCAGTCGAGCCATAAACAGTGTGGTTGGTTCACTTGAAACTGCTTCATATTACATAGAGCGTGTGTAGAGCGTTATTGCCTATACTAACATCAACAGTCTTATAAACGCAGAGGGTTCAAACGCTAAGTTGTTACTTCTTAGCAGTGCAAGCCTTTCTAGAAGGAAACCCAACGCCTGGGATAGTGTCCTATAACGCTGGGCTTGTACTGTGCAATACACATGCAGTAAAGGTAAAGCCAGTGTGTATCCTTAATGTCTGTATCGTGATGCACGTCTCATTGTATCAGCAGCCACGTGTTTGTGTTGCTTCTAAAGGGAATCTGTGATATATAAGCAGTCGAGCCATAAACAGAGTGATTGGTTTACTTGAAGCTGCTTCATATTACATAGAGCGTGTGTAGAGCGTTATTGCCTATACTAACATCAACGGTCTTATAAACGCAGAGGGTTCAAACGCTAAGTTGTTACTTCTTAGCAGTGCAAGCCTTTCTAGTAGGAAACCCAACGCCTGGGATAGTGTCCTATAACGCTGGGCTTGTACTGTGCAATACACATGCAGTAAAGGTAAAGCCAGTGTGTATCCTTAATGTCTGTATCGTGATGCACGTCTCATTGTATCAGCAGCCACGTGTTTGTGTTGCTTCTAAAGGGAAACTGTGATATATAAGCAGTCGAGCCATAAACAGAGTGGTTGTCTCACTTGAAAGTACTTCATACTCCATAGAGCGTGTGTAGGGCGTTACGGCCCAAACCAATAACAACCGCCTGGCAAACGCGGATGATTCAACTGCTAAGTTGTTACATCTTAGCAGTGCAAGCCTTTCTAGAAGGAAACCCAACGCCTGGATTGTGTCCTATAGCGCTGTGCTTGTTCTGTGCAATACACATGCAGTAAAGGTATAGCCAGTGTGTATCCTTAATGTATGTATCGTGATGCACGGCTGATTGTATCAGCAGCCACGAGTTTATGTTTGTTCTAGAGGGATACTGTGATATATAAGCAGTCGAGCCATAAACAGAGGGGTTGTTTCACTTGAAACTGCTTCATAGTACATAGAGCGTGTGTAGAGCGTTATTGCCGATACTAACATCAACGGTCTTATAAACGCAGAGGTTTCAAACGCTAAGTTGTTACTTCTTAGCAGTGCAAGCCTTTCTAGAAGGAAACCCAACGCCTGGGATAGTGTCCTATAGCGCTGGGCTTGTACTGTGCAATACACATGCAGTAAAGGTATAACCAGTGTGTATATTTAATGTCTGTATCATAATGCACGTCTGATTGTATCATCAGCCACGTGCTTGTGCTTCTAGATGGAAACTGTGATATATATGCAGTCGAGCCATAAACAGGGGGGTTGTGTCACTTGACACTGCTTCATAGTACATAAAGCGTGTGTAGAGCGTTATTGTCTATACTAACATCAACGGTCTCGCAAACGTAGATGATTCAACTGCTAAGTTGTTACTTCTTAGCTGTGCAAGCCATTCTAGAAGGAAACCCAACGTCTGGGATAGTGTCCTATAGCGCTGGGCTTGTACTGTGCAATACACATGCAGGTATAACCAGGGTGTATCCTTAAAGTATGTATCGTGATGCACGGCTGATTGTATCAGCAGCCACGTGTTTATGTTTGTTCTAGAGGGATACTGTGATATATAAGCAGTCGAGCCATAAACAGAGGGGTTGTTTCACTTGAAACTGCTTCATAGTACATAGAGCGTGTGTAGAGCGTTATTGCCTATACTATCATCAACGGTCTTATAAACGCAGAGGTTTCAAACGCTAAGTTGTTACTTCTTAGCAGTGCAAGCCTTTCTAGAAGGAAACCCAACGCCTGGGATAGTGTCCTGTAGCGCTGGGCTTGTACTGTGCAATACACATGCAGTAAAGGTATAGCCAGTGTGTATCCTTAATGTATGTATCGTGATGCACGTCTGCTTGTATCAACAGCCACGTGTTTGTATTGCTTCTAGAGGGAAACTGTGATATATAAGCAGTCGAGCCATAAACAGAGTGGTTGGTTCACTTGAAACTGCTTCATAGTTCATAGAGCGTGTGTAGAGCGATATTGTCTATACTAACATCAACGGTCTTGCAAACGTAGATGATTCAACTGCTAAGTTGTTACTTATTAGCAGTGCAAGCCTCTCTAGAAGAAAACCCAACGCCTGGGATCGTGTCCTATATCGCTGGGCTTGTACACATGCAGTAAAGGTATAACCAGTGTGTATCCTTTATGTCTGTATCGTGATGCACGTCTCATTGTATCAGCAGCCACGTGTTTGTGTTGCTTCTAGAAGGAAACTATGATATATAAGCAGTCGAGCCATAAACAGAGGGGTTGTTTCACTTGAAACTGCTTCATAGTACATAGAGCGTGTGTAGGGCGTTATTGCCCATACCAACAACAACCGTCTGGCAAACGCGGATGATTCAACTGCTAAGTTGTTACTTCTTACCAGTGCAAGCCTTTCTAGAAAGAGACCCAACGCCTGGGTTCGTATCCTACAGCGCTGTGCTTGTACAGTGCAATACACATGCAGTAAAGTTATGCCCAGTGTGTATCTTTAATGTATGTGTGATGCACGTCTGATTGTATCATCAGCCACGTGCTTGTGTTGCTTCTAGAGCGAAACTGTGATATATAAGCAGTCGAGCCATAAACAGAGGGGTTGTCTCACTTGAAACTACTTCATAGTACATAGGGCGTGTGTAGAGCGTTACTGCCTATGCTAGCATCTACGGTCTTACAAACGCAGATGTTTCAAACGCTAAGTTGTTACTTCTTGGCAGTGCAAGCCTTTCTAGAAGGAACCCAACGCCTGGGATCTTGTCCTATAGCTCTGTGCTTGTACTGTACAATACACATGCAGGAAAGGTATAACCAGTGTGTACCCTTATTGTCTGTATTGTGATGCACGTCTGATTGTATCATCACCCACGTTATGATTCTTAGATATTAACGCTTTGAATGTATTTTGCATACTAAGTTTGGATCCATGTTTTTTCTCTTTATAAGGCTTTTGGTTTGGAACTTCTTTATCATATCTAATCACCATTTGAACGGTTATAGTTTTACCTCTAAGATCGATTAGTCTTTCGTCTTGATCCAGTACTTTTATGGTTATATTGGTTATCGTCTGGACACTGAGAGGACAATATAATATTGGAAGTGGAGATTCTACAATTTTGTATCCTTTCTCAACGCTTAGGCAGAACTGATGTATAAGGTGCACAGGCTTGCCTAACGCCTATACTAACATCAACCGTCTTGCAAACGCGGTTGTTTCAAACTCCATGTTGTTTCTTCTAAGCAGTGCAAGCCTTTCTAGAAGGAAACCCAACGCCTGGGATCGTGTCCTATATCGCTGGGCTTGTACTGTGCAATACACATGCAGTAAAGTTATAACCAGTGTGTATCCTTAATGTCTGTATCGTGATGCACGTCTGATTGTATCAGCAGCCACGGGTTTGTGTTGCTTCTAGAGGGAAACTGTGATATATAAGCAGTCGAGTCATAAACAGAGTGGTTGGTTCACTTGAAACTGCTTCATAGTACATAGAGCGTGTGTAGAGCGTTATTGCCTATACTAACATCAACGGTCTTATAAACGCAGAGGTTTCAAACGCTAAGTTGTTACTTCTTAGCAGTGCAAGCCTTTCTAGAAGGAAACCCAACGCCTGAGATCGTGTCCTATAGTGCTGTGCTTGTACTGTTCAACCCACATGCAGTAAACGTATAACCAGTGTGTATCCTTATTGTCTGTATCGTGATGCACGTCTGATTGTATCAGCAGCCACGTGTTGGTGTTGCTTCAAGAGGGAAACTGTGATAAATATGCAGTCGAGCCATAAACAGAGGGGTTGTGTCACTTGACACTGCTTCATAGTACATAAAGCGTGTGTAGAGCGTTATTGTCTATACTAACATCAACGGTCTAACAAACACAGATATTTCAAACGCTAAGTTGTAACTTCTTAGCAGTGCAAGCCTTTCTAGAAGGAAACCCAACGCCTGGGATCATGTCCTATAGCGCTGGGCTTGTACTGTACAATACACATGCAGTAAAGGTATAACCAGTGTGTATCCTTAATGTATGTATCGTGATGCACGTCTGAATGTATCAGCAGCCACGTGTTTGTGTTGCTTCTAAAGCGAAACTGTGATATATAAGCAGTCGAGCCATAAACAGAGTGGTTGTCTCACTTGAAAGTACTTCATAGTCCATAGAGCGTGTGTAGGGCGTTATTGCCCATACCAACAACAACCGTCTGGCAAACGCGTATGATTCAACTGCTGAGTTGTTACATCTTAGCAGTGCAAGCCTTTCTAGAAGGAAACCCAACGCCTGAGATCGTGTCCTATAGCGCTGTGCTTGTTCTGTGCAATACACATGCAGTAAAGGTATAACCAGTGGGGATCCTTAATGTATGTATCGTGATGCACGGCTGATTGTAACTGAGATATATAAGCAGTCGAGCCATAAACAGAGTGGTTGGTTCACTTGAAACTGCTTCATAGTTCATAGAGCGTGTGTAGAGCGTTATTGTCTATACTAACATCAACGGTCTCACAAACGGAGATGATTCAACTGCTAAGTTGTTACTTCTTAGCAGTGCAAGCCTTTCTAGAAGGAAACCCAACGCCTGGGATAGTGTCCCATACCGCTGTGATTGTACTGTGCAAAACTCATGCAGTAAAGGTATAACCAGTGTGTATCCTTAATGTCTGTATCATAATGCACGTCTGATTGTATCATCAGCCACGTGCTTGTGTTGCTTCTAGATGGAAACCGTGATATATATGCAGTCGAGCCATAAATAGAGGGGTTGTGTCACTTGACACTGCTTCATAGTACATAGGGCGTGTGTAGAGCGTTATTGTCTATACTAACATCAACGGTCTCACAAACGGAGATGATTCAACTGCTAAGTTGTTACTTATTAGCAGTGCAAGCCTTTCTAGAAGGAAACCCAACGCCTGGGATAGTGTCCCATACCGCTGTGATTGTACTGTGCAAAACTCATGCAGTAAAGGTATAACCAGTGTGTATCCTTATTGTCTGTATCGTGATGCACGTCTGATTGTATCAGCAGCCACGTGTTGGTGTTGCTTCAAGAGGGAAACTGTGATAAATATGCAGTCGAGCCATAAACAGAGGGGTTGTGTCACTTGACACTGCTTCATAGTACATAAAGCGTGTGTAGAGCGTTATTGTCTATACTAACATCAACGGTCTTACAAACAGATATTTCAAACGCTAAGTTGTTACTTCTTAGCCGTCCAAGCCTTTCTAGAAGGAAACCCAACGCCTGGGATCGTGTCCTATAACGCTGTGCTTGTACTATGCAATACACATGCAGTAAAGGTATAAACAGTGTGTATCCTTAATCATAATGCACGTCTGATTGTATCAGCAGCCACGTGTTTGTGTTGCTTCTAAAGCGAAACTGTGATATATAAGCAGTCGAGCCATAAACAGAGTGGTTGTCTCACTTGAAAGTACTTCATACTCCATAGAGCGTGTGTAGGGCGTTATTGCCCAAACCAATAACAACCGCCTGGCAAACGCGGATGATTCAACTGCTAAGTTGTTATATCTTAGCAGTGCAAGCCTTTCTAGAAGGAAACCCAACGCCTGGGATAGTGTCCTATAGCACTGGGCTTGTACTGTGCAATACACATGCAGTAAAGGTATAACCAGTGTGTATCCTTAATGTATGTATCGTGATGCACGTCTGATTGTATCAGCAGCCACGTGCTTGTGTTGCTTCTAGATGGAAACTGTGATATATATGCAGTCGAGCCATAAACAGAGGGGTTGTTTCACTTGAAACTGCTTCATAGTACATAGAGCGTGTGTAGAGAGTTATTGTCTATACTAACATCAACGGTCTCGCAAACGTAGATGATTCAACTGCTAAGTTGTTACTTCTTAGCAGTGCAAGCCATTCTAGAAGGAAACCCAACGCCTGGGATAGTGTCCTATAGCGCTGGGCTTGTACTGTGCAATACACATGCAGTAAAGGTATAACCAGTGTGTATCCTTAATGTCTGTATCGTGATGCACGTCTCATTGTATCAGCAGCCACGTGTTTGTGTTGCTTCTAAAGGGAAACTGTGATATATAAGCAGTCGAGCCATAAACAGAGTGGTTGTCTCACTTGAAAGTACTTCATAGTCCATAGAGCGTGTGTAGAACGTTATTGTCTATACTAACATCAACGGTCTCGCAAACGTAGATGATTCAACTGCTAAGTTGTTACTTCTTAGCAGTGCAAGCCATTCTAGAAGGAAACCCAACGCCTGGGATAGTGTCCTATAGCGCTGGTCTTGTACTGTGCAATACACATGCAGTAAAGGTATAACCAGTGTGTATCCTTAATGTATGTATCATAATGCACGTCTGATTGTATCAGCAGCCACGTGTTTGTGTTGCTTCTAGAGCGAAACTGTGATATATAAGCAGTCGAGCCATAAACAGAGTGGTTGGTTCACTTGAAACTGTTTCATAGTACATAGAGCGTGTGTAGAGCGTTATTGCCTATACTAACATCAACGGTCTTCAAAACGCAGATGATTCAAACGCTAGTTGTTACTTCTTAGCCGTGCAAGCCTTTCTACAAGGAAACCTAACGCCTAGGATCGTGTCCTATAGCGCTGGGCATGTAGTGTGCAATACACATGCAGTAAAGGTATAACCAGTGTGTATCCTTAATGTCTGTATCGTGATGCACGTCTGATTGTTTCAGCAGCCACGTGTTTGTGTTGCTTCTAGAGGGAAACTGTGATATATAAGCAGTCGAGCCATAAACAGAGTGGTTGGTTCACTTGAAGCTGCTTCATATTACATAGAGCGTGTGTAGAGCGTTATTGCCTATACTAACATCAACGGTCTTATAAACGCAGAGGTTTCAAACGCTAAGTTGTTACTTCTTAGCAGTGCAAGCCTTTCTAGAAGGAAACCCAACGCCTGGGATTGTGTCCTATATCGCTGGGCCTGTACTGTGCAATACACATGCAGTAAAGGTATAACCAGTGTGTATCCTTAATGTCTGTATCATAATGCACGTCTGATTGTATCATCAGCCACCTGCTTGTGTTGCTTCTAGATGAAAACTGTGATATATATGCAGTCGAGCCATAAACAGAGTGGTTGGTTCACTTGAAACTGCTTCATAGTACATAGAGCGTGTGTAGAGCGTTATTGTCTATACTAACATCAACGGTCTAGCAAACGTAGATGATTCAACTGCTAAGTTGTTACTTCTTAGCAGTGCAAGCCATTCTAGAAGGAAACCCAACGCCTGGGATAGTGTCCTATAGCGCTGGTCTTGTACTGTGCAATACACATGCAGTAAAGGTATAACCAGTGTGTATCCTTAATGTATGTATCATAATGCACGTCTGATTGTATCAGCAGCCACGTGTTTATGTTTGTTCTAGATGGATACTGTGATATATATGCAGTCGAGCCATAAACAGAGGGGTTGTTTCACTTGAAACTGCTTCATAGTACATAGAGCGTGTGTAGAGCGTTATTGCCTATACTAACATCAACGGTCTCGCAAACGCAGATGATTCAACTGCTAAGTTGTTACTTCTTAGCAGTGCAAGCCTTTCTAAAAGGAAACCCAACGCCTGGATTGTGTCCTATAGCGCTGTGATTGTTCTGTGCAATACACATGCAGTAAAGGTATAACCAGTGTGTATCCTTAATGTATGTATCGTGATGCACGTCTGATTGTATCAGCAGCCACGTGTTTGTGTTGCTTCTAGAGCGAAACTGTGATATATAAGCAGTCGAGCCATAAACAGAGTGGTTGGTTCACTTGAAACTGCTTCATAGTACATAGAGCGTGTGTAGAGCGTTATTGCCTATACTAACATCAACGGTCTTATAAACGCAGAGGTTTCAAACGCTAAGTTGTTACTTCTTAGCAGTGCAAGCCATTCTAGAAGGAAACCCAACGCCTGGGATAGTGTCCTGTAGCGCTGGGCTTGTACTGTGCAATACACATGCAGTAAAGGGATAACCAGTGTGTATCCTTAATGTATGTATCATAATGCACGTCTGATTGTATCAGCAGCCACGTGTTTATGTTTGTTCTATATGGATACTGTGACATATATGCAGTCGAGCCATATACAGAGGGGGTTGTGTCACTTGACACTGCTTCATAGTACATAAAATGTGTGTAGAGCGTTATTGTCTATACTAACATCAACGGTCTTACAAACACAGATATTTCAAACGCTAAGTTGTTACTTCTTAGCAGTGCAAGCCTTTCTAGAAGGAAACCCAACGCCTGGATTGTGTCCTATAGCGCTGTGCTTGTACTGTGCAATACACATGCAGTAAAGGTATAACCAGTGTGTATCCTTAATGTATGTATCGTGATGCACGTCTGATTGTATCAGCAGCCACGTGTTTGTGTTGCTTCTAGAGCGAAACTGTGATATATAAGCAGTCGAGCCATAAACAGAGTGGTTGGTTCACTTGAAACTGCTTCATAGTACATAGAGCGTGTGTAGAGCGTTATTGCCTATACTAACATCAACGGTCTTATAAACGCAGAGGGTTCAAACGCTAAGTTGTTACTTCTTAGCAGTGCAAGCCATTTTAGAAGGAAACCCAACGCCTGGATTGTGTCCTATAGCGCTGTGCTTGTTCTGTGCAATACACATGCAGTAAAGGTATAACCAGTGTGTATTCTTAATGTATGTATCGTGATGCACGTCTGATTGTATCAGCAGCCACTTGTTTGTGTTGTTTCTAAAGCGAAACTGTGATATATAAGCAGTCGAGCCATAAACAGAGTGGTTGTCTCACTTGAAAGTACTTCATAGTCCATAGAGCGTGTGTAGAACGTTATTGTCTATACTAACATCAACGGTCTCGCAAACGTAGATGATTCAACTGCTAAGTTGTTACTTCTTAGCAGTGCAAGCCATTCTAGAAGGAAACCCAACGCCTGGGATAGTGTCCTATAGCGCTGGTCTTGTACTGTGCAATACACATGCAGTAAAGGTATAACCAGTGTGTATCCTTAATGTATGTATCATAATGCACGTCTGATTGTATCAGCAGCCACGTGTTTGTGTTGCTTCTAGAGCGAAACTGTGATATATAAGCAGTCGAGCCATAAACAGAGTGGTTGGTTCACTTGAAACTGTTTCATAGTACATAGAGCGTGTGTAGAGCGTTATTGCCTATACTAACATCAACGGTCTTCAAAACGCAGATGATTCAAACGCTAGTTGTTACTTCTTAGCCGTGCAAGCCTTTCTACAAGGAAACCTAACGCCTGGGATCGTGTCCTATAGCGCTGGGCATGTAGTGTGCAATACACATGCAGTAAAGGTATAACCAGTGTGTATCCTTAATGTCTGGATCGTGATGCACGTCTCATTGTTTCAGCAGCCACGTGTTGGTGTTGCTTCTAAAGGGAAACTGTGATATATAAGCAGTCGAGCCATAAACAGAGTGGTTGGTTCACTTGAAGCTGCTTCATATTACATAGAGCGTGTGTAGAGCGTTATTGCCTATACTAACATCAACGGTCTTATAAACGCAGAGGTTTCAAACGCTAAGTTGTACTTCTTAGCAGGGCAAGCCTTTCTAGAAGGAAACCCAACGCCTGGGATAGTGTCCTATAACGCTGGGCTTGTACTGTGCAATACACATGCAGTAAAGGTATAACCAGTGTGTATCCTTAATGTATGTATCGTGATGCACGGCTGATTGTATCAGCAGCCACGAGTTTATGTTTGTTCTAGAGGGATACTGTGATATATAAGCAGTCGAGCCATAAACAGAGGGGTTGTTTCACTTGAAACTGCTTCATAGTACATAGAGCGTGTGTAGAGCGTTATTGCCTATACTAACATCAACGGTCTTATAAACGCAGAGGTTTCAAACGCTAAGTTGTTACTTCTTAGCAGTGCAAGCCATTCTAGAAGGAAACCCAACGCCTGGGATAGTGTCCTGTAGCGCTGGGCTTGTACTGTGCAATACACATGCAGTAAAGGTATAACCAGTGTGTATCCTTAATGTATGTATCATAATGCACGTCTGATTGTATCAGCAGCCACGTGTTTATGTTTGTTCTATATGGATACTGTGACATATATGCAGTCGAGCCATATACAGAGGGGTTGTGTCACTTGACACTGCTTCATAGTACATAAAGCGTGTGTAGAGCGTTATTGTCTATACTAACATCAACGGTCTTACAAACACAGATATTTCAAACGCTAAGTTGTTACTTCTTAGCAGTGCAAGCCTTTCTAGAAGGAAACCCAACGCCTGGATTGTGTCCTATAGCGCTGTGCTTGTTCTGTGCAATACACATGCAGTAAAGGTATAACCAGTGTGTATCCTTAATGTATGTATCGTGATGCACGTCTGATTGTATCAGCAGCCACGTGTTTGTGTTGCTTCTAGAGCGAAACTGTGATATATAAGCAGTCGAGCCATAAACAGAGTGGTTGGTTCACTTGAAACTGCTTCATAGTACATAGAGCGTGTGTAGAGCGTTATTGCCTATACTAACATCAACGGTCTTCAAAACGCAGATGATTCAAACGCTAGTTGTTACTTATTAGCCGTGCAAGCCATTCTAGAAGGAAACCTAACGCCTGGGATCGCGTCCTATAGCGCTGGGCATGTAGTGTGCAATACACATGCAGTAAAGGTAAAGCCAGTGTGTATCCTTAATGTATGTATCGTGATGCACGTCTCATTGTATCAGCAGCCACGTGTTTGTGTTGCTTCTAAAGGGAAACTGTGATATATAAGCAGTCGAGCCATAAACAGAGTGGTTGGTTCACTTGAAGCTGCTTCATATTACATAGAGCTTGTGTAGAGCGTTATTGCCTATACTAACATCAACGGTCTTATAAACGCAGGTGTTCAAACGCTAAGTTGTTACTTCTTAGCAGTGCAAGCCTTTCTAGAAGGAAACCCAACGCCAGGGATCGTGTCCTATATCGCTGGGCTTGTACTGTGCAATACACATGCAGTAAAGGTATAACCAGTGTGTATCCTTAATGTCTGTATCATAATGCACGTCTGATTGTATCATCAGCCACGTGCTTGTGTTGCTTCTAGAGGGAAACTGTGATATATATGCAGTCGAGCCATAAACAGAGGGGTTGTTTCACTTGAAACTGGTTCATAGTACATAGTGCGTGTGTAGAGCGTTATTGCCTATACCAACATCAACGGTCTCGCAAACGCAGATGATTCAAGTGATAAGTTGTTACTTCTTAGCTGTGCAAGCCTTTCTAGAAGGAAACCCAACACCTGGCGTGTCCTATAGTGCTGTGCTTGTACTGTGCAATACACATGCAGTAAAGGTATAACCAGTGTGTATCCTTAATGTATGTATCGTGATGCACGGCTGATTGTATCAGCAGCCACGAGTTTATGTTTGTTCTAGAGGGATACTGTGATATATAAGCAGTCGAGCCATAAACAGAGGGGTTGTTTCACTTGAAACTGCTTCATAGTACATAGAGCGTGTGTAGAGCGTTATTGCCTATACTAACATCAACGGTCTTATAAACGCAGAGGTTTCAAACGCTAAGTTGTTACTTCTTAGCAGTGCAAGCCATTCTAGAAGGAAACCCAACGCCTGGGATAGTGTCCTGTAGCGCTGGGCTTGTACTGTGCAATACACATGCAGTAAAGGTATAGCCAGTGTGTATCCTTAATGTATGTATCGTGATGCACGTCTGCTTGTATCAACAGCCACGTGTTTGTATTGCTTCTAGAGGGAAACTGTGATATATAAGCAGTCGAGCCATAAACAGAGTGGTTGGTTCACTTGAAACTGCTTCATAGTTCATAGAGCGTGTGTAGAGCGATATTGTCTATACTACCATCAACGGTCTTGCAAACGTAGATGATTCAACTGCTAAGTTGTTACTTCTTAGCAGTGCAAGCCTCTCTAGAAGAAAACCCAACGCCTGGGATCGTGTCCTATATCGCTGGGCTTGTACACATGCAGTAAAGGTATAACCAGTGTGTATCCTTTATGTTTGTATCGTGATGCACGTCTCATTGTATCAGCAACCACGTGTTTGTGTTGCTTCTAGAAGGAAACTATGATATATAAGCAGTCGAGCCATAAACAGAGGGGTTGTTTCACTTGAAACTGCTTCATAGTACATAGAGCGTGTGTAGGGCGTTATTGCCCATACCAACAACAACCGTCTGGCAAACGCGGATGATTCAACTGCTAAGTTGTTACTTCTTAGCAGTGCAAGCCTTTCTAGAAAGAGACCCAACGCCTGGGTTCGTATCCTACAGCGCTGTGCTTGTACAGTGCAATACACATGCAGTAAAGTTATGCCCAGTGTGTATCTTTAATGTATGTGTTATGATGCACGTCTGATTGTGTCATCAGCCGTGTGTTTGTGTTGCTTCTAGAGGGAAACTGTGATATATAAGCAGACGAGCCATAAACAGAGGGGTTGTCTCACTTGAAACTACTTCATAGTACATAGGGCGTGTGTAGAGCGTTACTGCCTATGCTAGCATCTACGGTCTTACAAACGCAGATGTTTCAAACGCTAAGTTGTTACTTCTTGGCAGTGCAAGCCTCTCTAGAAGAAAACCCAACGCCTGGGATCGTGTCCTATATCGCTGGGCTTGTACACATGCAGTAAAGGTATAACCAGTGTGTATCCTTTATGTCTGTATCGTGATGCACGTCTCATTGTATCAGCAGCCACGTGTTTGTGTTGCTTCTAGAGCGAAACTGTGATATATAAGCAGTCGAGCCATAAACAGAGGGGTTGTTTCACTTGAAACTGGTTCATAGTACATAGTGCGTGTGTAGAGCGTTATTGCCTATACCAACATCAACGGTCTCTTAAACGCAGAGGTTTCAAACGCTAAGTTGTTACTTCTTAGCAGTGCAAGCCTTTCTAGAAGGAAACCCAACGCCTGGGATAGTGTCCTATAGCGCTGGGCTTGTACTGTGCAATACACATGCAGTAAAGGTATAACCAGTGTGTATCCTTAATGTGTGTATCATAATGCACGTCTGATTGTATCATCAGCCACGTGCTTGTGTTGCTTCTAAAGGGAAACTGTGATATATATGCAGTCGAGCCATAAACAGAGGGGTTGTTTCACTTGAAACTGCTTCATAGTACATAGAGCGTGTGTAGAGTGTTATTGTATATACTAACATCAAAGGTCTCGCAAACGCAGATGATTCAACTGCTAAGTTGTTACTTCTTAGCAGTGCAAGCCTTTCTAAAAGGAAACCCAACGCCTGGATTGTGTCCTATAGCGCTGTGCTTGTTCTGTGCAATACACATGCAGTAAAGGTATAACCAGTGTGTATCCTTAATGTATGTATCGTGATGCACGTCTGATTGTATCAGCAGCCACGTGTTTGTGTTGCTTCTAGAGGGAAACCGTGATATATAAGCAGTCGAGCCATAAACAGAGTGGTTGGTTCACTTGAAACTGCTTCATAGTACATAGAGCGTGTGTAGAGCGTTATTGCCTATACTAACATCAACGGTCTTCAAAACGCAGATGATTCAAACGCTAGTTGTTACTTTTTAGCCGTGCAAGCCTTTCTAGAAGGAAACCCAACGCCTGGGATAGTGTCCTATTGCGCTGGGCTTGTACTGTGCAATACACATGCAGTAAAGGGATAACCAGTGTGTATCCTTAATGTATGTATCATAATGCACGTCTGATTGTATCAGCAGCCACGTGTTTATGTTTGTTCTATATGGATACTGTGACATATATGCAGTCGAGCCATATACAGAGGGGTTGTGTCACTTGACACTGCTTCATAGTACATAAAGCGTGTGTAGAGCGTTATTGTCTATACTTACATCAACGGTCTTACAAACACAGATATTTCAAACGCTAAGTTGTTACTTCTTAGCAGTGCAAGCCTTTCTAGAAGGAAACCCAACGCCTGGATTGTGTCCTATAGCGCTGTGCTTGTTCTGTGCAATACACATGCAGTAAAGGTATAACCAGTGTGTATCCTTAATGTATGTATCGTGATGCACGTCTGATTGTATCAGCAGCCACGTGTTTGTGTTGCTTCTAAAGGGAAACTGTGATATATAAGCAGTCGAGCCATAAACAGAGTGGTTGGTTCACTTGAAGCTGCTTCATATTACATAAAGCGTGTGTAGAGCGTTATTGCCTATACTAACATCAACGGTCTTATAAACGCAGAGGGTTCAAACGCTAAGTTGTTACTTCTTAGCAGTGCAAGCCTTTCTAGAAGAAAACCCAACGCCAGGGATCGTGTCCTATATCGCTGGGCTTGTACTGTGCAATACACATGCAGTAAAGGTATAACCAGTGTGTATCCTTAATGTCTGTATCATAATGCACGTCTGATTGTATCATCAGCCACGTGCTTGTGTTGCTTCTAGAGGGAAACTGTGATATATATGCAGTCGAGCCATAAACAGAGGGGTTGTTTCACTTGAAACTGGTTCATAGTACATAGTGCGTGTGTAGAGCGTTATTGCCTATACCAACATCAACGGTCTCGCAAACGCAGATGATTCAAGTGATAAGTTGTTACTTCTTAGCTGTGCAAGCCTTTCTAGAAGGAAACCCAACACCTGGCGTGTCCTATAGTGCTGTGCTTGTACTGTGCAATACACATGCAGTAAAGGTATAACCAGTGTGTATCCTTAATGTATGTATCGTGATGCACGGCTGATTGTATCAGCAGCCACGTGTTTATGTTTGTTCTAGAGGGATACTGTGATATATAAGTAGTCGAGCCATAAACAGAGGGGTTGTTTCACTTGAAACTGCTTCATAGTACATAGTGCGTGTGTAGAGCGTTATTGCCTATACCAACATCAACGGTCTCTTAAACGCAGAGGTTTCAAACGCTAAGTTGTTACTTCTTAGCAGTGCAAGCCTTTCTAGAAGGAAACCCAACGCCTGGGATAGTGTCCTATAACGCTGGGCTTGAACTGTGCAATACACATGCAGTAAAGGTAAAGCCAGTGTGTATCCTTAATGTCTGTATCGTGATGCACGTCTCATTGTATCAGCAGCCACGTGTTTGTGTTGCTTCTAAAGGGAAACTGTGATATATAAGCAGTCGAGCCATAAACAGAGTGGTTGTCTCACTTGAAAGTACTTCATACTCCATAGAGCGTGTGTAGGGTGTTATTGCCCAAACCAATAACAACCGCCTGGCAAACGCGGATGATTCAACTGCTAAGTTGTTACATCTTAGCAGTGCAAGCCTTTCTAGAAGGAAACCCAACGCCTGGATTGTGTCCTATAGCGCTGTGCTTGTTCTGTGCAATACACATGCAGTAAAGGTATAGCCAGTGTGTATCCTTAATGTATGTATCGTGATGCACGGCTGATTGTATCATCAGCCACGTGCTTGTGTTGCTTCTAGATGCAAACTGTGATATATATGCAGTCGAGCCATAAACAGAGGGGTTGTGTCACTTGACACTGCTTCATAGTACATAAAGCGTGTGTAGAGCGTTATTGCCTATACTAACATCAACGGTCTTATAAACGCAGAGGTTTCAAACGCTAAGTTGTTACTTCTTAGCAGTGCAAGCCATTCTAGAAGGAAACCCAACGCCTGGGATAGTGTCCTGTAGCGCTGTGCTTGTACTGTGCAATACACATGCAGTAAAGGTATAGCCAGTGTGTATCCTTAATGTATGTATCGTGATGCACGTCTGCTTGTATCAACAGCCACGTGTTTGTATTGCTTCTAGAGGGAAACTGTGATATATAAGCAGTCGAGCCATAAACAGAGTGGTTGGTTCACTTGAAACTGCTTCATAGTTCATAGAGCGTGTGTAGAGCGATATTGTCTATACTAACATCAACGGTCTAACAAACACAGATATTTCAAACGCTAAGTTGTAACTTCTTAGCAGTGCAAGCCTTTCTAGAAGGAAACCCAACGCCTGGGATCATGTCCTATAGCGCTGGGCTTGTACTGTACAATACACATGCAGTAAAGGTATAACCAGTGTGTATCCTTAATGTATGTATCGTGATGCACGTCTGAATGTATCAGCAGCCACGTGTTTGTGTTGCTTCTAAAGCGAAACTGTGATATATAAGCAGTCGAGCCATAAACAGAGTGGTTGTCTCACTTGAAAGTACTTCATAGTCCATAGAGCGTGTGTAGGGCGTTATTGCCCATACCAACAACAACCGTCTGGCAAACGCGTATGATTCAACTGCTGAGTTGTTACATCTTAGCAGTGCAAGCCTTTCTAGAAGGAAACCCAACGCCTGAGATCGTGTCCTATAGCGCTGTGCTTGTTCTGTGCAATACACATGCAGTAAAGGTATAACCAGTGGGGATCCTTAATGTATGTATCGTGATGCACGGCTGATTGTAACTGAGATATATAAGCAGTCGAGCCATAAACAGAGTGGTTGGTTCACTTGAAACTGCTTCATAGTTCATAGAGCGTGTGTAGAGCGTTATTGTCTATACTAACATCAACGGTCTCACAAACGGAGATGATTCAACTGCTAAGTTGTTACTTCTTAGCAGTGCAAGCCTTTCTAGAAGGAAACCCAACGCCTGGGATAGTGTCCCATACCGCTGTGATTGTACTGTGCAAAACTCATGCAGTAAAGGTATAACCAGTGTGTATCCTTAATGTCTGTATCATAATGCACGTCTGATTGTATCATCAGCCACGTGCTTGTGTTGCTTCTAGATGGAAACCGTGATATATATGCAGTCGAGCCATAAATAGAGGGGTTGTGTCACTTGACACTGCTTCATAGTACATAGGGCGTGTGTAGAGCGTTATTGTCTATACTAACATCAACGGTCTCACAAACGGAGATGATTCAACTGCTAAGTTGTTACTTATTAGCAGTGCAAGCCTTTCTAGAAGGAAACCCAACGCCTGGGATAGTGTCCCATACCGCTGTGATTGTACTGTGCAAAACTCATGCAGTAAAGGTATAACCAGTGTGTATCCTTATTGTCTGTATCGTGATGCACGTCTGATTGTATCAGCAGCCACGTGTTGGTGTTGCTTCAAGAGGGAAACTGTGATAAATATGCAGTCGAGCCATAAACAGAGGGGTTGTGTCACTTGACACTGCTTCATAGTACATAAAGCGTGTGTAGAGCGTTATTGTCTATACTAACATCAACGGTCTTACAAACAGATATTTCAAACGCTAAGTTGTTACTTAGCCGTCCAAGCCTTTCTAGAAGGAAACCCAACGCCTGGGATCGTGTCCTATAGCGCTGTGCTTGTACTATGCAATACACATGCAGTAAAGGTATAAACAGTGTGTATCCTTAATGTATGTATCATAATGCACGTCTGATTGTATCAGCAGCCACGTGTTTGTGTTGCTTCTAAAGCGAAACTGTGATATATAAGCAGTCGAGCCATAAACAGAGTGGTTGTCTCACTTGAAAGTACTTCATACTCCATAGAGCGTGTGTAGGGCGTTATTGCCCAAACCAATAACAACCGCCTGGCAAACGCGGATGATTCAACTGCTAAGTTGTTATATCTTAGCAGTGCAAGCCTTTCTAGAAGGAAACCCAACGCCTGGGATAGTGTCCTATAGCACTGGGCTTGTACTGTGCAATACACATGCAGTAAAGGTATAACCAGTGTGTATCCTTAATGTCTGTATGATAATGCACGTCTGATTGTATCATCAGCCACGTGCTTGTGTTGCTTCTAGATGGAAACTGTGATATATATGCAGTCGAGCCATAAACAGAGGGGTTGTGTCACTTGACACTGCTTCATAGTACATAAAGCGTGTGTAGAGCGTTATTGTCTATACTAACATCAACGGTCTCGCAAACGCAGATGATTCAAGTGATAAGTTGTTACTTCTTAGCAGTGCAAGCCTTTCTAGAAGGAAACCCAACACCTGGCGTGTTCTATAGTGCTATGCTTGTACTGTGCAATACACATGCAGTAAAGGTATAACCAGTGTGTATCCTTAATGTCTGTATCATAATGCACGTCTGATTGTATCATCAGCCACGTGCTTGTGTTGCTTCTAGATAGAAACTGATATATATGCAGTCGAGCCATAAACAGAGGGGTTGTGTCACTTGACACTGCTTCATAGTACATAAAGCGTGTTTAGAGCGTTATTGTCTATACTAACATGAACGGTCTTACAAACACAGATATTTCAAACGCTAAGTTGTTAATTCTTAGCCGTCCAAGCCTTTCTAGAAGGAAACCCAACGCCTGGGATCGTGTCCTATAACGCTGTGCTTGTACTATGCAATACACATGCAGTAAAGGTATAAACAGTGTGTATTCTTAATGTATGTATCATAATGCACGTCTGATTGTATCAGCAGCCACGTGTTTGTGTTGCTTCTAAAGCGAAACTGTGATATATAAGCAGTCGAGCCATAAACAGAGTGGTTGTCTCACTTGAAAGTACTTCATACTCCATAGAGCGTGTGTAGGGCGTTATTGCCCAAACCAATAACAACCGCCTGGCAAACGCGGATGATTCAACTGCTAAGTTGTTATATTTTAGCAGTGCAAGCCTTTCTATAAGGAAACCCAACGCCTGGATTGTGTCCTATAGCGCTGTGCTTGTTCTGTGCAATACACATGCAGTAAAGGTATAACCAGTGTGTATCATTAATGTATGTATCGTGATTCACGTCTGATTGTATCAGCAGCCACGTGTTTGTGTTGCTTCTAGAGCGAAACTGTGATATATAAGCAGTCGAGCCATAAACAGAGTGGTTGGTTCACTTGAAACTGCTTCATAGTACATAGAGCGTGTGTAGAGCGTTATTGCCTATACTAACATCAACGGTCTCGCAAACGTAGATGATTCAACTGCTAAGTTGTTATTTCTTAGCAGTGCAAGCCTTTCTAGAAGGAAACCCAACGCCTGGGATAGTGTCCTATAGCGCTGGGCTTGTACTGTGCAATACACATGCAGTAAAGGTATAACCAGTGTGTATCCTTAATGTTTGTATCATAATGCACGTCTGATTGTATCATCAGCCACGTGCTTGTGTTGCTTCTAGATGGAAACTGTGATATATATGCAGTCGAGCCATAAACAGAGGGGTTGTTTCACTTGAAACTGCTTCATAGTACATAGAGCGTGTGTAGAGCGTTATTGTCTATACTAACATCAACGGTCTCGCAAACGTAGATGATTCAACTGCTAAGTTGTTACTTCTTAGCTATGCAAGCCATTCTAGAAGGAAACCCAACGTCTGGGATAGTGTTCTATAGCGCTGGGCTTGTACTGTGCAATACACATGCAGTAAAGGTATAACCAGTGTGTATCCTTAATGTATGTATCATAATGCATGTCTGATTGTATCAGCAGCCACGTGTTTATGTTTGTTCTAGATGGATACTGTGATATATATGCAGTCGAGCCATATACAGAGGGGTTGTGTCACTTGACACTGCTTCATAGTACATAAAGCGTGTGTAGAGCGTTATTGTCTATACTAACATCAACGGTCTTACAAACACAGATATTTCAAACGCTAAGTTGTTACTTCTTAGCAGTGCAAGCCTTTCTAGAAGGAAACCCAACGCCTGGATTGTGTCCTATAGCGCTGTGCAATACACATGCAGTAAAGGTATAACCAGTGTGTATCCTTAATGTATGTATCGTGATGCACGTCTGATTGTATCATCAGCCACGTGCTTGTGTTGCTTCTAGATGGAAACTGTGATATATAAGCAGTCGAGCCATAAACAGAATGGTTGGTTCACTTGAAACTGCTTCATAGTACATAGAGCGTGTGTAGAGCGTTATTGCCTATACTAACATCAACGGTCTCGCAAACGTAGATTATTCAACTGCTAAGTTGTTACTTCTTAGCAGTGCAAGCCTTTCTAGAAGGAAACCCAACGCCTGGGATCGTGTCCTATAGCGCTGGGCATGTAGTGTGCAATACACATGCAGTAAAGGTAAAGCCAGTGTGTATCCTTAATGTCTGTATCGTGATGCATGTCTCATTGTATCAGCAGCCACGTGTTTGTGTTGCTTCTAGAGGAAAACTGTGATATATAAGCAGTCGAGCCATAAACAGAGTGGTTGTCTCACTTGAAACTACTACACAGTACATAGAGCGTGTGTAGAGCGTTACTGCCCATACCAACATCAACCGTCTATCAAACGCAGAAGATTCAACCGCTAAGTTGTTACTTCTTAGCAGTACAAGTCTTTCTAGACGGAAATCCAACGCCTGGGATCGTGTACTATAGCGCTGTGCTTGTACTGTGCGATACACATGCAGTAAAGATATAAACAGTGTGTATCCTTATTGTCTGTATCGTGATGCACCTCTGATTGTATCAGCAGCCACGTGTTTGTGTTGCTTCTAGAGGGAAGCTGTGATATATAAGCATTCGAGCCATAAACAGAGGGGTTGTCTCACTTGAAACTACTTCATAGTACATAGAGCGGGTGTAGAGCGTTACTGCCTATACTAGCAACAACGGTCTTACAAACGCAGATGTTTCAAACGCTAAGTTGTTACTTCCTAGCAGTGCAAGCCTTTCTAGAATTAAACCCAACGCCTAGGATCGTATCCTATAGCGCTGTGCTTGTACTGTGTAATACACATGCAGTAAAGGTATAACCAGTGTGTATCCTTATTGTATGTGTTATGATGCACATCTGATTGTACAATCAGCCACGTGTTTGTGTTGTTTCTAGAGAGAAACTGTGATATATAAGCAGTCGAACCATAAACAGAGGAGTTGTCTCACTTGAAACTACTTCATAGTATATAGAGCGTGTGTAGAGCGTTACTGCCTATACCAACAACAACCGTCAGGCAAACGCCGATGATTCAACTGCTAAGTTGTTACTTCTTAGCAGTGCAAGCCTTTCTAGAAGGAAACCCAACGCCTGGGATCGTGTCCTATAGCGCTGGGCATGTACTGTGCAATACACATGCAGTAAAGGTAAAGCCAGTGTGTATCCTTAATGTCTGTATCGTGATGCACGTCTCATTGTATCAGCAGCCACGTGTTTGTGTTGCTTCTAGAGGGAAACTGTGATATATAAGCAGTCGAGCCATAAACAGAGTGGTTGTCTCACTTGAAAGTACTTCATAGTCCATAGAGCGTGTGTAGGGCGTTATTGCCCATACCAACAACAACCGTCTGGCAAACGCGGATGATTCAACTGCTAAGTTGTTATATCTTAGCAGTGCAAGCCTTTCTAGAAGGAAACCCAACGCCTGGGATAGTGTCCTATAGCGCTGTGCTTGTACTATGCAATACACATGCAGTAAAGGTATAAACAGTGTGTATCCTTAATGTATGTATCATAATGCACGTCTGATTGTATCAGCAGCCACGTGTTTGTGTTGTTTCTAAAGGGAAACTGTGATATATAAGCAGTCGAGCCATAAACAGAGTGGTTGGTTCACTTGAAGCTGCTTCATATTACATAGAGCGTGTGTAGAGCGTTATTGCCTATACCAACAACAACCGTCTGGCAAACGCGGATGATTCAACTGCTAAGTTGTTATATCTTAGCAGTGCAAGCCTTTCTAGAAGGAAACCCAACGCCTGAGATCGTGTCCTATAACACTGTGCTTGTACTATGCAATACACATGCAGTAAAGGTATAAACAGTGTGTATCCTTAATGTATGTATCATAATGCACGTCTGATTGTATCAGCAGCCACGTGTTTGTGTTGCTTCTAAAGCGAAACTGTGATATATAAGCAGTCGAGCCATAAATAGAGTGGTTGTCTCACTTGAAAGTACTTCATAGTCCATAGAGCGTGTGTAGGGCGTTATTGCCCATACCAACAACAACCGTCTGACAAACGCGGATGATTCAACTGCTAAGTTGTTATATCTTAGCAGTGCAAGCCTTTCTAGAAGAAAACCCAACGCCTGAGATCGTGTCCTATAGCACTGTGCTTGTACTATGCAATACACATGCAGTAAAGGTATAAACAGTGTGTATCCTTAATGTATGTATCATAATGCACGTCTGATTGTATCAGCAGCCACGTGTTTGTGTTGTTTCTAAAGGGAAACTGTGATATATAAGCAGTCGAGCCATAAACAGAGGGGTTGGTTCACTTGAAGCTGCTTCATATTACATAGAGCGTGTGTAGAGCGTTATTGCCTATACTAACATCAACGGTCTTATAAACGCAGAGGGTTCAAACGCTAAGTTGTTACTTCTTAGCAGTGCAAGCCTTTCTAGAACGAAACCCAACGCCTGGGATCGTGTCCTATATCGCTGGGCTTGTACTGTGCAATTCACATGCAGTAAAGGTATAACCAGTGTGTATCCTTAATGTATGTATCGTGATGCACGTCTGATTGTATCAGCAGCCACGTGTTTGTGTTGTTTCTAAAGCGAAACTGTGATATATAAGCAGTCGAGCCATAAACAGAGTGGTTGGTTCACTTGAAACTGCTTCATAGTACATAGAGCGTGTGTAGAGCGTTATTGCCTATACTAACATCAACGGTCTTCAAAACGCAGATGATTCAAACGCTAGTTGTTACTTATTAGCCGTGCAAGCCTTTCTAGAAGGAAACCTAACGCCTGGGATCGTGTCCTATAGCGCTGGGCATGTAGTGTGTAATACACATGCAGTAAAGGTAAAGCCAGTGTGTATCCTTAATGTCTGTATCGTGATCCACGTCTCATTGTATCAGCAGCCACGCGTTTGTATTGCTTCTAAAGGGAAACTGTGATATATAAGCAGTCGAGCCATAAACAGAGTGGTTGGTTCACTTGAAGCTGCTTCATATTACATAGAGCGTGTGTAGAGCGTTATTGCCTATACTAACATCATATAAACGCAGAGGGTTCAAACGCTAAGTTGTTACTTCTTAGCAGTGCAAGCCTTTCTAGAAGGAAACCCAACGCCAGGGATCTTGTCCTATATCGCTGGGCTTGTACTGTGCAATACACATGCAGTAAAGGTATAACCAGTGTGTATCCTTAATGTCTGTATCATAATGCACGTCTGATTGTATCATCAGCCACGTGCTTGTGTTGCTTCTAGATGGAAACTGTGATATATATGCAGTCGAGCCATAAACAGAGGGGTTGTTTCACTTGAAACTGCTTCATAGTACATAGAGCGTGTGTAGAGCGTTATTGTCTATACTAACATCAACAGTCTTCAAAACGCAGATGATTCAAACGCTAGTTGTTACTACTTAGCAGTGCAAGCCATTCTAGAAGGAAACCCAACGCCTGGGATAGTGTCCTATAGCGCTGGGCTTGTACTGTGCAATACACATGCAGTAAAGGTATAACCAGTGTGTATCCTTAATGTATGTATCGTGATGCACGTCTGATTGTATCAGCAGCCACGTGCTTGTGTTGCTTCTAGATGGAAACTGTGATATATATGCTGTCGAGCCATAAACAGAGGGATTGTTTCACTTGAAACTGCTTCATAGTACATACAGCGTGTGTAGAGAGTTATTGTCTATACTAACATCAACGGTCTCGCAAACGTAGATGATTCAACTGCTAAGTTGTTACTTCTTAGCAGTGCAAGCCATTCTAGAAGGAAACCCAACGCCTGGGATAGTGTCCTATAGCGCTGGGCTTGTACTGTGCAATACACATGCAGTAAAGGTAAAGCCAGTGTGTATCCTTAATGTCTGTATCGTGATGCACGTCTCATTGTATCAGCAGCCACGTGTTTGTGTTGCTTCTAAAGGGAAACTGTGATATATAAGCAGTCGAGCCATAAACAGAGTGATTGGTTTACTTGAAGCTGCTTCATATTACATAGAGCGTGTGTAGAGCGTTATTGCCTATACTAACATCAACGGTCTTATAAACGCAGAGGTTTCAAACGCTAAGTTGTTACTTCTTAGCAGTGCAAGCCATTCTAGAAGGAAACCCAACGCCTGGATTGTGTCCTATAGCGCTGTGCTTGTTCTGTGCAATACACATGCAGTAAAGGTATAACCAGTGTGTATCCTTAATGTATGTATCGTGATGCACGTCTGATTGTATAATCAGCCACGTGTTTGTGTTGCTTCTAGAGGGAAACTGTGATATATAAGCAGTCGAGCCATAAACAGAGTGGTTGTCTCACTTGAAAGTACTTCATAGTCCATAGAGCGTGTGTAGAGCGTTATTGTCTATACTAACATCAACGGTCTCGCAAACGTAGATGATTCAACTGCTAAGTTGTTACTTCTTAGCAGTGCAAGCCATTCTAGAAGGAAACCCAACGCCTGGGATAGTGTCCTATAGCGCTGGTCTTGTACTGTGCAATACACATGCAGTAAAGGTATAACCAGTGTGTATCCTTAATGTATGTATCATAATGCACGTCTGATTGTATCAGCAGCCACGTGTTTATGTTTGTTCTAGAGCGAAACTGTGATATATAAGCAGTCGAGCCATAAACAGAGTGGTTGTTTCACCTGAAACTGCTTCATAGTACATAGAGCGTGTGTAGAGCGTTATTGCCTATACTAACATCAACGGTCTTCAAAACGCAGATGATTCAAACGCTAGTTGTTACTTCTTAGCCGTGCAAGCCTTTCTAGAAGGAAACCCAACGCCTGGATTGTGTCCTATAGCGCTGTGCTTGTTCTGTGCAATACACATGCAGTAAAGGTATAACCAGTGTGTATCCTTAATGTATGTATCGTGATGCACGTCTGATTGTATCAGCAGCCACGTGTTTGTGTTGCTTCTAAAGCGAAACTGTGATATATAAGCAGTCGAGCCATAAACAGAGTGGTTGGTTCACTTGAAACTGCTTCATAGTACATAGAGCGTGTGTAGAGCGTTATTGCCTATACTAACATCAACGGTCTTATAAACGCAGAGGTTTCAAACGCTAAGTTGTTACTTCTTAGCAGTGCAAGCCTTTCTAGAAGGAAACCCAACGCCTGGGATAGTGTCCTATACCGCTGGGCTTGTACTGTGCAATACACATGCAGTAAAGGGATAACCAGTGTGTATCTTTAATGTATGTATCATAATGCACGTCTGATTGTATCAGCAGCCACGTGTTTATGTTTGCTCTAGATAGATACTGTGATATATATGCAGTCGAGCCATATACAGAGGGGTTGTTTCACTTGAAACTGCTTCATAGTACATAAAGCGTGTGTAGAGCGTTATTGTCTATACTAACATCAACGGTCTTACAAACACAGATATTTCAAACTCTAAGTTGTTACTTCTTAGCAGTCTAGAAGGAAACCCAACGCCTGGGATAGTGTCCTATAGCGCTGGGCTTGTCCTGTGCAATACACATGCAGTAAAGGTATAACCAGTGTGTATCCTTAATGTATGTATCATAATGCACGTCTGATTTTATCAGCAGCCACGTGTTTATGTTTGTTCTAGATGGATACTGTGATATATAAGCAGTCGAGCCATAAACAGAGTGGTTGTTTCACTTGAAACTGCTTCATAGTACATAGAGCGTGTGTAGAGCGTTATTGCCTATACTAACATCAACGGTCTCGCAAACGTAGATGATTCAACTGCTAAGTTGTTACTTATTAGCAGTGCAAGCCTTTCTAGAAGGAAAACCAACGCCTGGGATCATGTACTATAGCGCTGAGTTTGTAATGTGCAATACACATGCAGTAAAGGTATAACCAGTGTGTATCCTTAATGTATGTATCGTGATGCACGTCTGATTGTATCAGCAGCTACGTGTTTGTGTTGCTTCTAGAGCGAAACTGTGATATATAAGCAGTCGAGCCATAAACAGAGTGGTTGGTTCACTTGAAACTGCTTCATATTACATAGAGCGTGTGTAGAGCGTTATTGCCTATACTAACATCAACGATCTTATAAACGCAGATGATTCAAACGCTAGTTGTTACTTCTTAGCAGTGCAAGCCTTTCTAGAAGGAAACCCAACGCCTGGGATCGTGTCCTATAGCGCTGGGCTTGTACTGTGCAATACACATGCAGTAAAGGTATAACCAGTGTGTATCTTTAATGTATGTATCATAATGCACGTCTGATTGTATCATCAGCCACGTGTTTATGTTTGTTCTATATGGATACTGTGATATATATGCAGTCGAGCCATAAACAGAGGGGTTGTTTCACTTGAAACTGCTTCATAGTACATAGAGCGTGTGTAGAGCGTTATTGCCTATACTAACATCAACTGTCTTCAAAACGCAGATGATTCAAACGCTAAGTTGTTACTTCTTAGCAGTGCAAGCCTTTCTAGAAGGAAACCCAACGCCTGGATTGTGTCCTATAGCGCTGTGCTTGTTCTGTGCAATACACATGCAGTAAAGGTATAACCAGTGTGTATCCTTAATGTATGTATCATAATGCACGTCTGATTGTATCAGCAGCCACGTGTTTGTGTTGCTTCTAGAGCGAAACTGTGATATATAAGCAGTCGAGCCATAAACAGTGTGGTTGGTTCACTTGAAACTGCTTCATATTACATAGAGCGTGTGTAGAGCGTTATTGCCTATACTAACATCAACGGTCTTATAAACGCAGATGATTCAAACGCTAGTTGTTACTTCTTAGCAGTGCAAGCCTTTCTAGAAGGAAACCCAACGCCTGGGATAGTGTCCTATAGCGCTGGGCATGTACTGTGCAATACACATGCAGTAAAGGTAAAGCCAGTGTGTATCCTTAATGTCTGTATCGTGATGCACGTCTCATTGTATCAGCAGCCACGTGTTTGTGTTGCTTCAAAAGGAAACTGTGATATATAAGCAGTCGAGCCATAAACAGAGTGGTTGGTTCACTTGAAGCTGCTTCATATTACATAGAGCGTGTGTAGAGCGTTATTGCCTATACTAACATCAACGGTCTTATAAACGCAGAGGGTTCAAACGCTAAGTTGTTACTTCTTAGCAGTGCAAGCCTTTCTAGAAGGAAACCCAACGCCTGGGATCGTGTCCTATATATCGCTGGGCTTGTACTGTGCAATACACATGCAGTAAAGGTATAACCAGTGTGTATCCTTAATGTCTGTATCGTGATGCACGTCTGATTGTATCAGCAGCCACGTGTTTGTGTTGCTTCTAGAGGGAAACTGTGATATATAAGCAGTCGAGCCATAAACAGAGTGGTTGTTTCACTTGAAACTACTTCATAGTACATAGAGCGTGTGTAGGGCGTTATTGCCCAAACCAATAACAACCGCCTGGCAAACGCGGATGATTCAACTGCTAAGTTGTTACTTCTTAGCAGTGCAAGCCTTTCTAGAAGGAAACCCAACGCCTGGATTGTGTCCTATAGCGCTGTGCTTGTTCTGTGCAATACACATGCAGTAAAGGTATAACCAGTGTGTATCCTTAATGTATGTATCATAATGCACGTCTGATTGTATCAGCAGCCACGTGTTTGTGTTACTTCTAGAGCGAAACTGTGATATATAAGCAGTCGAGCCATAAACAGAGTGGTTGTTTCACTTGAAACTGCTTCATAGTACATAGAGCGTGTGTAGAGCGTTATTGCCTATACTAACATCAACGGTCTTATAAACGCAGAGGTTTCAAACGCTAAGTTGTTACTACTTAGCAGTGCAAGCCTTTCTAGAAGGAAACCCAACGCCTGGGATAGTGTCCTATAGCGCTGGGCTTGTACTGTGCAATACACATGCAGTAAAGGTATAGCCAGTGTGTATCCTTAATGTCTGTATCGTCATGCACGTCTGATTGTATCAGCAGCCACGTGTTTGTGTTTTTTCTATAAGGAAACTGTGATATATAAGCAGTCGAGCCATAAACAGAGGGGTTGTTTCACTTGAAACTGCTTCATAGTACATATGGCGTGTGTAGAGCGTTATTGCCTATACTAACATCAACGGTCTTATAAACGCAGAGATTTCAAACGCTAAGTTGTTACTTCTTAGCAGTGCAAGCCATTCTAGAAGGAAACCCAACGCCTGGGATAGTGTCCTATAGCGCTGGGCTTGTACTGTGCAATACACATGCAGTAAAGGTATAACCAGTGTGTATCCTTAATGTCTGTATCGTGATGCACGTCTGATTGTATCAGCAGCCACGTGCTTGTGTTGCTTCTAGAGGGAAACTGTGATATATAAGCAGTCGAGCCATAAACAGAGGGGTTGTGTCACTTGACACTGCTTCATAGTACATAAAGCGTGTGTAGAGCGTTATTGTCTATACTAACATCAACGGTCTCGCAAACGTAGATGATTCAACTGCTAAGTTGTTACATCTTAGCAGTGCAAGCCTTTCTAGAAGGAAACCCAACGCCTGGGATAGTGTCCTATAGCGCTGGGCTTGTACTGTGCAATACACATGCAGTAAAGGTATAGCCAGTGTGTATCCTTAATGTATGTATCGTGATGCACGGCTGATTGTATCAGCAGCCACGAGTTTATGTTTGTTCTAGAGGGATACTGTGATATATAAGCAGTCGAGCCATAAACAGAGGGGTTGTTTCACTTGAAACTGCTTCATAGTACATAGAGCGTGTGTAGAGCGTTATTGCCTATACTAACATCAACGGTCTTATAAACGCAGAGGTTTCAAACGCTAAGTTGTTACTTCTTAGCAGTGCAAGCCATTCTAGAAGGAAACCCAACGCCTGGGATAGTGTCCTGTAGCGCTGGGCTTGTACTGTGCAATACACATGCAGTAAAGGTATAGCCAGTGTGTATCCTTAATGTATGTATCGTGATGCACGTCTGCTTGTATCAACAGCCACGTGTTTGTATTGCTTCTAGAGGGAAACTGTGATATATAAGCAGTCGAGCCATAAACAGAGTGGTTGTTTCACTTGAAACTGCTTCATAGTACATAGAGCGTGTGTAGAGCGTTATTGCCTATACTAACATCAACGGTCTGCCAAACGTTGATGATTCAACTGCTAAGTTGTTACTTCTTAGCTGTGCAAGCCTTTCTTGAAGGAAACCCAACGCCTGGGATCGTGTCCTATATCGCTGGGCTTGTACACATGCAGTAAAGGTATAACCAGTGTGTATCCTTTATGTCTGTATCGTGATGCACGTCTGATTGTATCAGCAGCCACGTGTTTGTGTTGCTTCTAGAAGGAAACTATGATATATAAGCAGTCGAGCCATAAACAGAGGGGCTGTTTCACTTGAAACTACTTCATAGTACATAGAGCGTGTATAGGGCGTTATTGCCCATACCAACAACAACCGTCTGGCAAACGCGGATGATTCAACTGCTAAGTTGTTACTTCTTACCAGTGCAAGCCTTTCTAGAAAGAGACCCAACGCCTGGGTTCGTATCCTACAGCGCTGTGCTTGTACAGTGCAATACACATGCAGTAAAGTTATGCCCAGTGTGTATCTTTAATGTATGTGTTATGATGCACGTCTGATTGTGTCATCAGCCGCGTGTTTGTGTTGCTTCTAGAGCGAAACTGTGATATATAAGCAGTCGAGCCATAAACAGAGGGGTTGTCTCACTTGAAACTACTTCATAGTACATAGGGCGTGTGTAGAGCGTTACTGCCTATGCTAGCATCTACGGTCTTACAAACGCAGATGTTTCAAACGCTAAGTTGTTACTTCTTGGCAGTGCAAGCCTTTCTAGAAGGAACCCAACGCCTGGGATCTTGTCCTATAGCTCTGTGCTTGTACTGTACAATACACATGCAGGAAAGGTATAACCAGTGTGTATCCTTATTGTCTGTATCGTGATGCACGTCTGATTGTATCATCACCCACGATATGATTCTTAGATATTAACTCAATCAAACTATTTTGCATACTAAGTATGGATCCATATTTTTTCTCTTTATAAGGCTTTTGGTTTGGAACTTCTTTATCATATCTAATCACCATTTGAACGGTTATAGTTTTACCTCTAAAATCGATTAGTCTTTCGTCTTGATCCAGTACTTTTATGGTTATATTGGTTATCGTCTGGACACTGAGAGGACAATATAATATTGGAAGTGGAGATTCGACAATTTTGTATCCTTTCTCAACGCTTGGGCAGAACTGATGTATAAGTTGCACAGGCTTGCCTAACGCCTATACTAACATCAACCGTCTTGCAAACGCGGTTGTTTCAAACTCCATGTTGTTTCTTCTAAGCAGTGCAAGCCTTTCTAGTAGGAAACCCAACGCCTGAGATCGTGTCCTATACCGCTGTGCTTGTTCTGTGCAATACACATGCAGTAAAGGTATAACCAGTGTGTATCCTTAATGTATGTATCGTGATGCACGGCTGATTGTATCAGCAGCCACGTGTTTATGTTTGTTCTAGAGGGATACTGTGATATATGGGTGATGGAAAACGCTAAATTTGCTTAATGTAAAAAAATCAAAATTTTGAAATTCCACATCATCTTTGTAATCCTGACCTTATTAATAAGTATTTCTTATCGGTTTTTACTCCCTTAAATAATTGTCCTAATACCTGCAATTGGTATAATAGTAGAAAGTTCAATCCGAATATTTCGTTTTCACTTAATTTTGCTTCTGTGGAAGAGGTTCATGATGTGTTATTTAATTTGAAATCTTATGCTTACGGAATCGACAATATCAACGCAAAAATGCTCCAATTATGTTCGCCTATGCTAGATCATCACTTTACTCACGTTTTGAATTGTTGTCTGGAAATAGGTTATTTTCCCGATCAGTGGAAAATTTCAATTGTTAAACCTCTTCCTAAAGTAAAATCCTACATCTTATAGCGACCTTCGCCCCATAAGTTTGATTCCAGCATTGTCAAAGGTGCTAGAAAAGATCGTGTATAAACAACTTCTTTTGTATGCAACAATAAATAACATTTTGCCATCACAACAATCTGGGTTTAGAAAGGGGTATAGTACAACCACTGTATTAGCAAATGTCACAGATGATATCTTACGAAATTTAGATACAGGTAATACAACATGTCTGGTTTTATTAGACTTTTCCAAAGCATTTGACACTCTTGATCAGACTTTACTTTGTGAAAAATTGTCTTATTATGGGTTCGATGCAACATCCTTGAATTTGTTTAAAACATACCTTAGTAATCGTCAGCAAATAGTTACGATTAATGATAAATCTTCTCAAGTTGGTTTTGTCACCTCGGGGTTCCCCAAGGTTCAATCCTGGGCCCTCTTCTATTTCTTATTTACACGGCCGACATTTTTAAATCAGTAAACTATTCTAATGTTATAGCTTACGCTGACGATACCCAGTTGTCTTTTCTTTCAACAAGGATGTTGCTACAGCTAATAATAGGATTAATTCCGATCTTAAATCTATTTCACATTATTCTGAACGGAATAATTTACGTCTTAATTCGGATAAATGCAACGTCATTTGTTTTACACCAGAGCATATGAAGATAAAAATACAGACAGAGTTAAAATTGCATATCAATAATCAGCCATTAAATTCTTTAGACGTAGTAAAAATTTGGGACTTCTTCTTGATTCTAAACTTCGGTTTCGGGAACAAGTCTCTATTTTAGTGAACAGATGTTATATTGCTTTGAGGTTGCTTTATCAGAATGTAAGTATTTTGAATTTTAAATTAAGAAAAAAGCTAGCTCAATCACTTGTGTTGTCCATTTTAAATTACTGCAACATTGTATATTATCCTTGTCTGGACAAAATTACTCAGTACCGTCTTCAGAAAATTCAAAACAGCTGCTGTAGATTTGTTTTTCGCCTAAAGAAATATGATAGAGTTTCTGAAAAGATTAAACAACTGGGTTGGTTAAACATCAGTAATACTTTCAAATTTCACTTTAGTGTTTTTATAAATCAAATTTTGCATACATCTTCCCCGCCATACCTAAAAGAAAAACTGATACGTCGTGATGAAATTCATAATATCAATATAAGATTTCCATCCAAACTTTCACTTCCTAAATTTCATTCAGCCATGTTCACACGTTCCTTTACATATAATGCTTACACTATTTATAATTCTATTAATTACAAATTTAAACAGAATTCTGTTAGTGGTTATCGCAAAAATGTTAAATCTCACCTTTTACTTTTTCAACTTGACTTATCATCGTATATATTTTTTGTTACTTTAATTAATTTATATTTTATTGTTTGAGTTAATTGCATTTATTTGTATATCTATTTTTATATTCCTACCTATTTCTATTGTGTTTTATATTTTTTGTTTTTATGAGGGTTAAGCGAGTAGCGTAAAGCTAAACTTCGCCCTTGTCTATGTATTGTACGTATTTAACTTTTTACAATACCCAATAAAGACATTTTATTATTATTATTATTATTATATATAAGTAGTCGAGCCATAAACAGAGGGGTTGTTTCACTTGAAACTGGTTCATAGTACATAGTGCGTGTGTAGAGCGTTATTGCCTATACCAACATCAACGGTCTCTTAAACGCAGAGGTTTCAAACGCTAAGTTGTTACTTCTTAGCAGTGCAAGCCTTTCTAGAAGGAAACCCAACGCCTGGGATAGTGTCCTATAACGCTGGGCTTGTACTGTGCAATACACATGCAGTAAAGGTAAAGCCAGTGTGTATCCTTAATGTCTGTATCGTGATGCACGTCTCATTGTATCAGCAGCCACGTGTTTGTGTTGCTTCTAAAGGGAAACTGTGATATATAAGCAGTCGAGCCATAAACAAAGTGATTGGTTTACTTGAAGCTGCTTCATATTACATAGAGCGTGTGTAGAGCGTTATTGCCTATACTAACATCAACGGTCTTATAAACGCAGAGGTTTCAAACGCTAAGTTGTTACTTCTTAGCAGTGCAAGCCTTTCTAGAAGGAAACCCAACGCCTGGGATAGTGTCCTATAACGCTGGGCTTGAACTGTGCAATACACATGCAGTAAAGGTAAAGCCAGTGTGTATCCTTAATGTCTGTATCGTGATGCACGTCTGATTGTATCAGCAGCCACGTGTTTGTGTTGTTTCTAAAGCGAAACTGTGATATATAAGCAGTCGAGCCATAAACAGAGTGGTTGGTTCACTTGAAGCTGCTTCATATTACATAGAGCGTGTGTAGAGCGTTATTGCCTATACTAACATCAACGGTCTTATAAACGCAGAGGGTTCAAACGCTAAGTTGTTACTTCTTAGCAGTGCAAGCCTTTCTAGAACGAAACCCAACGCCTGGGATCGTGTCCTATATCGCTGGGATTGTACTGTGCAATACACATGCAGTAAAGGTATAACCAGTGTGTATCCTTAATGTATGTATCGTGATGCACGTCTGATTGTATCAGCAGCCACGTGTTTGTGTTGTTTCTAAAGCGAAACTGTGATATATAAGCAGTCGAGCCATAAACAGAGTGGTTGTCTCACTTGAAAGTACTTCATAGTCCATAGAGCGTGTGTAGGGCGTTATTGCCTATACCAACAACAACCGTCTGGCAAACGCGGATGATTTAACTGCTAAGTTGTTATATCTTAGCAGTGCAAGCCTTTCTAGAAGGAAACCCAACGCCTGGGATAGTGTCCTATAGCGCTGGGCTTGTACTGTGCAATACACATGCAGTAAAGGTATAAACAGTGTGTATCCTTAATGTATGTATCATAATGCACGTCTGATTGTATCAGCAGCCACGTGTTTGTGTTGCTTCTAAAGCGAAACTGTGATATATAAGCAGTCGAGCCATAAACAGAGTGGTTGTCTCACTTGAAAGTACTTCATAGTCCATAGAGCGTGTGTAGGGCGTTATTGCCCATACCAACAACAACCGTCTGGCAAACGCGGATAATTCAACTGCTAAGTTGTTACATCTTAGCAGTGCAAGCCTTTCTAAAAGGAAACCCAACGCCTGGATTGTGTCCTATAGCGCTGTGCTTGTTCTGTGCAATACACATGCAGTAAAGGTATAACCAGTGTGTATCCTTAATGTATGTATCGTGATGCACGGCTGATTGTATCAGCAGCCACGTGTTTATGTTTGTTCTAGAGGGATACTGTGATATATAAGCAGTCGAGCCATAAACAGAGGGGTTGTTTCACTTGAATCTGCTTGATAGTACATAGGGCGTGTGTAGAGCGTTATTGCCTATACATACATCAACGGTCTTATAAACGCAGAGGTTTCAAACGCTAAGTTGTTACTTCTAAGCAGTGCAAGCCATTCTAGAAGGAAACCCAACGCCTGGGATAGTGTCCTATAGCGCTGGGCTTGTACTGTGCAATACACATGCAGTAAAGGTATAACCAGTGTGTATCCTTAATGTATGTATCGTGATGCACGTCTGATTGTATCAGCAGCCACGTGCTTGTGTTGCTTCTAGATGGATACTGTGATATATATGCAGTCGAGCCATAAACAGAGTGGTTGGTTCACTTGAAACTGCTTCATAGTACATAGAACGTGTGTAGAGCGTTATTGCCTATACTAACATCAACGGTCTTATAAACGCAGAGGGTTCAAACGCTAAGTTGTTACTTCTTAGCAGTGCAAGCCTTTCTAGAACGAAACCCAACGCCTGGGATCGTGTCCTATATCGCTGGGCTTGTACTGTGCAATACACATGCAGTAAAGGTATAACCAGTGTGTATCCTTAATGTATGTATCGTGATGCACGTCTGATTGTATCAGCAGCCACGTGTTTGTGTTGTTTCTAAAGCGAAACTGTGATATATAAGCAGTCGAGCCATAAACAGAGTGGTTGGTTCACTTGAAGCTGCTTCATATTACATAGAGCGTGTGTAGAGCGTTATTGCCTATACTAACATCAACGGTCTTATAAACGCAGAGGGTTCAAACGCTAAGTTGTTACTTCTTAGCAGTGCAAGCCTTTCTAGAACGAAACCCAACGCCTGGGATCGTGTCCTATATCGCTGGGCTTGTACTGTGCAATTCACATGCAGTAAAGGTATAACCAGTGTGTATAATTAATGTATGTATCGTGATGCACGTCTGATTGTATCAGCAGCCACGTGTTTGTGTTGTTTCTAAAGCGAAACTGTGATATATAAGCAGTCGAGCCATAAACAGAGTGGTTGTCTCACTTGAAAGTACTTCATAGTCCATAGAGCGTGTGTAGGGCGTTATTGCCCATACCAACAACAACCGTCTGGCAAACGCGGATGATTCAACTGCTAAGTTGTTATATCTTAGCAGTGCAAGCCTTTCTAGAAGGAAACCCAACGCCTGGGATAGTGTCCTATAGCGCTGTGCTTGTACTGTGCAATACACATGGAGTAAAGGTATAACCAGTGTGTATCCTTAATGTATGTATCGTGATGCACGTCTGCTTGTATCAGCAGCCACGTGTTTGTGTTGCTTCTAAAGGGAAACTGTAATATATAAGCAGTCCAGCCATAAACAGAGTGGTTGGTTCACTTGAAGCTGCTTCATATTACATAGAGCGTGTGTAGAGCGTTACTGCCTATACTAACATCAACGGTCTTCAAAACGCAGATGATTCAAACGCTAGTTGTTACTTATTAGCCGTGCAAGCCTTTCTAGAAGGAAACCTAACGCCTGGGATTGTGTCCTATAGCGCTGGGCATGTAGTGTGTAATACACATGCAGTAAAGGTAAAGCCAGTGTGTATCCTTAATGTCTGTATCGTGATGCACGTCTCATTGTATCAGCAGCCACGTGTTTGTGTTGCTTCTAAAGGGAAACTGTGATATATAAGCAGTCGAGCCATAAACAGAGTGGTTGGTTCACTTGAAGCTGCTTCATATTACATAGAGCGTGTGTAGAGCGTTATTGCCTATACTAACATCAACGGTCTTATAAACGCAGAGGTTCAAACGCTAAGTTGTTACTTCTTAGCAGTGCAAGCCTTTCTAGAAGGAAACCCAACGCCAGGGATCTTGTCCTATATCGCTGGGCTTGTACTGTGCAATACACATGCAGTAAAGGTATAACCAGTGTGTATCCTTAATGTCTGTATCATAATGCATGTCTGATTGTATCAGCAGCCACGTGTTTATGTTTGTTCTAGATGGATACTGTGATATATATGCAGTCGAGCCATAAACAGAGGGGTTGTTTCACTTGAAACTGCTTCATAGTACATAGAGCGTGTGTAGGGCGTTATTGCCTATACTAACATCAACGGTCTCGCAAACGCAGATGATTCAACTGCTAAGTTGTTACTTCTTAGCAGTGCAAGCCTTTCTAGAAGGAAACCCAACGCCTGGGATCATGTCCTATACCGCTGGGCTTGTACTGTGCAATACACATGCAGTAAAGGTATAACCAGTGTGTATCCTTAATGTATGTATCGTGATGCACGTCTGATTGTATCAGCAGCCACGTTTTTGTGTTGCTTCTAGAGCGAAACTGTGATATATAAGCAGTCGAGCCATAAACAGAATGGTTGGTTCACTTGAAACTGCTTCATAGTACATAGAGCGTGTGTAGAGCGTTATTGCCTATACTAACATCAACGGTCTTCAAAACGCAGATGATTCAAACGCTAGTTGTTACTTTTTAGCCGTGCAAGCCTTTCTAGAAGGAAACCCAACGCCTGGGATCGTGTCCTATTGCGCTGTGCTTGTACTGTGCAATACACATGCAGTAAAGGTATAACCAGTGTGTATCCTTAATGTATGTATCGTGATGCACGTCTGATTGTATCGTGATGCACGTCTGATTGTATCAGCAGCCACGTGTTTGTGTTGCTTCTAAAGCGAAACTGTGATATATAAGCAGTCGAGCCATAAACAGAGTGGTTGTCTCACTTGAAAGTACTTCATAGTCCATAGAGCGTGTGTAGGGCGTTATTGCCCATACCAACAACAACCGTCTGGCAAACGCGGATAATTCAACTGCTAAGTTGTTACATCTTAGCAGTGCAAGCCTTTCTAAAAGGAAACCCAACGCCTGGATTGTGTCCTATAGCGCTGTGCTTGTTCTGTGCAATACACATGCAGTAAAGGTATAACCAGTGTGTATCCTTAATGTATGTATCGTGATGCACGGCTGATTGTATCAGCAGCCACGTGTTTATGTTTGTTCTAGAGGGATACTGTGATATATAAGCAGTCGAGCCATAAACAGAGGGGTTGTTTCACTTGAAACTGCTTGATAGTACATAGGGCGTGTGTAGAGCGTTATTGCCTATACTTACATCAACGGTCTTATAAACGCAGAGGTTTCAAACGCTAAGTTGTTACTTCTTAGCAGTGCAAGCCATTCTAGAAGGAAACCCAACGCCTGGGATAGTGTCCTATAGCGCTGGGCTTGTACTGTGCAATACACATGCAGTAAAGGTATAACCAGTGTGTATCCTTAATGTATGTATCATAATGCATGTCTGATTGTATCAGCAGCCACGTGTTTGTGTTGTTTCTAAAGCGAAACTGTGATATATAAGCAGTCGAGCCATAAACAGAATGGTTGGTTCACTTGAAACTGCTTCATAGTACATAGAGCGTGTGTAGAGCGTTATTGCCTATACTAACATCAACGGTCTCGCAAACGTAGATGATTCAACTGCTAAGTTGTTACTTCTTAGCTGTGCAAGCCATTCTAGAAGGAAACCCAACGTCTGGGATAGTGTCCTATAGCGCTGGGCTTGTACTGTGCAATACACATGCAGGAAAGGTATAACCAGTGTGTATCCTTAATGTATGTATGATAATGCACGTCTGATTGTATCAGCAGCCACGTGTTGGTGTTGCTTCAAGAGGGAAACTGTGATAAATATGCAGTCGAGCCATAAACAGAGGGGTTGTTTCACTTGAAACTGCTTCATAGTACATAGAGCGTGTGTAGAGCGATATTGTCTATACTAACATCAACGGTCTTGCAAACGTAGATGATTCAACTGCTAAGTTGTTACTTCTTAGCAGTGCAAGCCTTTCTAGAAGGAAACAAACGCCTGGGATAGTGTCCTATAATGCTGTGCTTATACTGTGCAATACACATGCAGTAAAGGTAAAGCCAGTGTGTATCCTTAATGTCTGTATCGTGATGCATGTCCCATTGTATCAGCAGCCACGTGTTTGTGTTGCATCTAGAGGAAAACTGTGATATATAAGCAGTCGAGCCATAAACAGAGTGGTTGGTTCACTTGAAACTGCTTCATATTACATAGAGCTTGTGTAGAGCGTTATTGCCTATACTAACATCAACGGTCTTATAAACGCAGGGGGTTCAAACGCTAAGTTGTTACTTCTTAGCAGTGCAAGCCTCTCTAGAAGAAAACCCAACGCCTGGGATCGTGTCCTATATCGCTGGGCTCGTACACATGCAGTAAAGGTATAACCAGTGTGTATCCTTTATGTCTGTATCGTGATGCACGTCTCATTGTATCAGCAGCCACGTGTTTGTGTTGCTTCTAGAAGGAAACTATGATATATAAGCAGTCGAGCCATAAACAGAGTGGTTGTTTCACTTGAAACTGCTTCATAGTACATAGAGCGTGTGTAGGGCGTTATTGCCCATACCAACAACAACCGTCTGGCAAACGCGGATGATTCAACTGCTTAGTTGTTACTTCTTAGCAGTGCAAGCCTTTCTAGAAGGAAACCCAACGCCTGGGATAGTGTCCTATAGCGCTGTGCTTGTACAGTGCAATACACATGCAGTAAAGTTATGCCCAGTGTGTATCTTTAATGTATGTGTTATGATGCACGTCTGATTGTGTCATCAGCCGCGTGTTTGTGTTGCTTCTAGAGGGAAACTGTGATATATAAGCAGTCGAGCCATAAACAGAGGGGTTGTCTCACTTGAAACTACTTCATAGTACATAGGGCGTGTGTAGAGCGTTACTGCCTATGCTAGCATCTACGGTCTTACAAACGCAGATGTTTCAAACGCTAAGTTGTTACTTCTTAGCAGTGCAAGCCTTTCTAGAAGGAACCCAACGCCTGGGATCTTGTCCTATAGCTCTGTGCTTGTACTGTACAATACACATGCAGGAAAGGTATAACCAGTGTGTATCCTTATTGTCTGTATCGTGATGCACGTCTGATTGTATCATCACCCACGTTATGATTCTTAGATATTAACGCTTTGAATGTATTTTGCATACTAAGTTTGGATCCATGTTTTTCTTTTTATAAGACTTTTGGTTTGGAACTTCTTTATCATATCTAATCACCATTTGAACGGTTATAGTTTTACCTCTAAGATCGATTAGTCTTTCGTCTTGATCCAGTACTTTTATGGTTATATTGGTTATCGTCTGGACACTGAGAGGACAATATAATATTGGAAGTGGAGATTCGACAATTTTGTATCCTTTCTCAACGCTTGGGAAGAACTGATGTATAAGGTGCACAGGCTTGCCTAACGCCTATACTAACATCAACCGTCTTGCACACGCGGTTGTTTCAAACTCCATGTTGTTTCTTCTAAGCAGTGCAAGCCTTTCTAGTAGGAAACCCAACGCCTGAGATCGTGTCCTATAGCGCTGTGCTTGTTCTGTGCAATACACATGCAGTAAAGGTATAACCAGTGTGTATCCTTAATGTATGTATGGTGATGCACGGCTGATTGTATCAGCAGCCACGTGTTTATGTTTGTTCTAGAGGGATACTGTGATATATATGCAGTCGAGCCATAAACAGAGTGGTTGTCTCACTTGAAAGTACTTCATAGTCCATAGAGCGTGTGTAGGGCGTTATTGCCCATACCAACAACAACCGTCTGGCAAACGCGGATGATTCAACTGCTAAGTTGTTATATCTTAGCAGTGCAAGCCTTTCTAGAAGGAAACCCAACGCCTGGGATAGTGTCCTATAGCGCTGGGCTTGTACTGTGCAATACACATGCAGTAAAGGTATAACCAGTGTGTATCCTTAATGTATGTATCGTGATGCACGTCTGATTGTATCAGCAGCCACGTGCTTGTGTTGCTTCTAGATGGATACTGTGATATATATGCAGTCGAGCCATAAACAGAGTGGTTGGTTCACTTGAAGCTGCTTCATATTACATAGAGCGTGTGTAGAGCGTTATTGCCTATACTAACATCAACGGTCTTATAAACGCAGAGGGTTCAAACGCTAAGTTGTTACTTCTTAGCAGTGCAAGCCATTCTAGAAGGAAACCCAACGCCTGGGATCATGTCCTATACCGCTGGGCTTGTACTGTGCAATACACATGCAGTAAAGGTATAACCAGTGTGTATCCTTAATGTATGTATCGTGATGCACGTCTGATTGTATCAGCAGCCACGTGTTTGTGTTGCTTCTAGAGCGAAACTGTGATATATAAGCAGTCGAGCCATAAACAGAGTGGTTGGTTCACTTGAAGCTGCTTCATATTACATAGAGCGTGTGTAGAGCGTTATTGCCTATACTAACATCAACGGTCTTATAAACGCAGAGGGTTCAAACGCTAAGTTGTTACTTCTTAGCAGTGCAAGCCTTTCTAGAACGAAACCCAACGCCTGGGATCGTGTCCTATATCGCTGGGCTTGTACTGTGCAATACACATGCAGTAAAGGTATAACCAGTGTGTATCCTTAATGTATGTATCGTGATGCACGTCTGATTGTATCAGCAGCCACGTGTTTGTGTTGCTTCTAGAGCGAAACTGTGATATATAAGCAGTCGAGCCATAAACAGAATGGTTGGTTCACTTGAAACTGCTTCATAGTACATAGAGCGTGTGTAGAGCGTTATTGCCTATACTAACATCAACGGTCTTCAAAACGCAGATGATTCAAACGCTAGTTGTTACTTTTTAGCCGTGCAAGCCTTTCTAGAAGGAAACCCAACGCCTGGGATCGTGTCCTATTGCGCTGTGCTTGTACTGTGCAATACACATGCAGTAAAGGTATAACCAGTGTGTATCCTTAATGTATGTATCATAATGCACGTCTGATTGTATCAGCAGCCACGTGTTTGTGTTGTTTCTAAAGCGAAACTGTGATATATAAGCAGTCGAGCCATAAACAGAGTGGTTGTCTCACTTGAAAGTACTTCATAGTTCATAGAGCGTGTGTAGGGCGTTATTGCCCATACCAACAACAACCGTCTGGCAAACGCGGATGATTTAACTGCTAAGTTGTTATATCTTAGCAGTGCAAGCCTTTCTAGAAGGAAACCCAACGCCTGGGATAGTGTCCTATAGCGCTGGGCTTGTACTGTGCAATACACATGCAGTAAAGGTATAAACAGTGTGTATCCTTAATGTATGTATCATAATGCACGTCTGATTGTATCAGCAGCCACGTGTTTGTGTTGCTTCTAAAGCGAAACTGTGATATATAAGCAGTCGAGCCATAAACAGAGTGGTTGTCTCACTTGAAAGTACTTCATAGTCCATAGAGCGTGTGTAGGGCGTTATTGCCCATACCAACAACAACCGTCTGGCAAACGCGGATAATTCAACTGCTAAGTTGTTACATCTTAGCAGTGCAAGCCTTTCTAAAAGGAAACCCAACGCCTGGATTGTGTCCTATAGCGCTGTGCTTGTTCTGTGCAATACACATGCAGTAAAGGTATAACCAGTGTGTATCCTTAATGTATGTATCGTGATGCACGGCTGATTGTATCAGCAGCCACGTGTTTATGTTTGTTCTAGAGGGATACTGTGATATATAAGCAGTCGAGCCATAAACAGAGGGGTTGTTTCACTTGAAACTGCTTGATAGTACATAGGGCGTGTGCAGAGCGTTATTGCCTATACTTACATCAACGGTCTTATAAACGCAGAGGTTTCAAACGCTAAGTTGTTACTTCTTAGCAGTGCAAGCCATTCTAGAAGGAAACCCAACGCCTGGGATAGTGTCCTATAGCGCTGGGCTTGTACTGTGCAATACACATGCAGTAAAGGTATAACCAGTGTGTATCCTTAATGTATGTATCGTGATGCACGTCTGATTGTATCAGCAGCCACGTGCTTGTGTTGCTTCTAGATGGATACTGTGATATATATGCAGTCGAGCCATAAACAGAATGGTTGGTACACTTGAAACTGCTTCATAGTACATAGAGCGTGTGTAGGGCGTTATTGCCCATACCAACAACAACCGTCTGGCAAACGCGGATGATTCAACTGCTAAGTTGTTATATCTTAGCAGTGCAAGCCTTTCTAGAAGGAAACCCAACGCCTGGGATAGTGTCCTATAGCGCTGGGCTTGTACTGTGCAATACACATGCAGTAAAGGTATAACCAGTGTGTATCCTTAATGTATGTATCGTGATGCACGTCTGATTGTATCAGCAGCCACGTGTTTGTGTTGCTTCTAGAGCGAAACTGTGATATATAAGCAGTCGAGCCATAAACAGAGTGGTTGGTTCACTTGAAACTGCTTCATAGTACATAGAGCGTGTGTAGAGCGTTATTGCCTATACTAACATCAACGGTCTTCAAAACGCAGATGATTCAAACGCTAGTTGTTACTTTTTAGCCGTGCAAGCCTTTCTATAAGGAAACCCAACGCCTGGATTGTGTCCTATAGCGCTGTGCTTGTTCTGTGCAATACACATGCAGTAAAGGTATAACCAGTGTGTATCCTTAATGTATGTATCGTGATGCACGTCTGATTGTATCAGCAGCCACGTGTTTGTGTTGTTTCTAAAGCGAAACTGTGATATATAAGCAGTCGAGCCATAAACAGAGTGGTTGTCTCACTTGAAAGTACTTCATAGTTCATACAGCGTGTGTAGGGCGTTATTGCCCATACCAACAACAACCGTCTGGCAAACGCGGATGATTTAACTGCTAAGTTGTTATATCTTAGCAGTGCAAGCCTTTCTAGAAGGAAACCCAACGCCTGGGATAGTGTCCTATAGCGCTGTGCTTGTTCTGTGCAATACACATGCAGTAAAGGTATAACCAGTGTGTATCCTTAATGTATGTATCGTGATGCACGTCTGATTGTATCAGCAGCCACGTGTTTGTGTTGTTTCTAAAGCGAAACTGTGATATATAAGCAGTCGAGCCATAAACAGAGTGGTTGTCTCACTTGAAAGTACTTCATAGTTCATACAGCGTGTGTAGGGCGTTATTGCCCATACCAACAACAACCGTCTGGCAAACGCGGATGATTTAACTGCTAAGTTGTTATATCTTAGCAGTGCAAGCCTTTCTAGAAGGAAACCCAACGCCTGGGATAGTGTCCTATAGCGCTGTGCTTGTTCTGTGCAATACACATGCAGTAAAGGTATAACCAGTGTGTATCCTTAATGTATGTATCGTGATGCACGTCTGATTGTATCAGCAGCCACGTGTTTGTGTTGCTTCTAGATGGAAACTGTGATATATATGCAGTCGAGCCATATACAGAGGGGTTGTTTCACTTGAAACTGCTTCATAGGACATAGAGCGTGTGTAGAGCGTTATTGTCTATACTAACATCAACGGTCTCGCAAACGTAGATGATTCAACTGCTAAGTTGTTACTTCTTAGCAGTGCAAGATATTCTAGAAGGAAACCCAACGCCTGGGATAGTGTCCTATAGCGCTGGGCTTGTACTGTGCAATACACATGCAGTAAAGGTATAACCAGTGTGTATCCTTAATGTCTGTATCGTGATGCACGTCTGATTGTATCAGCAGCCACGTGTTTGAGTTGCATCTAGAGGGAAACTGTGATATATATGCAGTCGAGCCATAAACAGAGGGGTTGTTTCACTTGAAACTGCTTCATAGTCCATAGAGCGTGTGTAGGGCGTTATTGCCCATACCAACAACAACCGTCTGGCAAACGCGGATGATTCAACTGCTAAGTTGTTATATCTTAGCAGTGCAAGCCTTTCTAGAAGGAAACCCAACGCCTGAGATCGTGTCCTATAGCACTGTGCTTGTACTATGCAATACACATGCAGTAAAGGTATAAACAGTATGTATCCTTAATGTATGTATCATAATGCACGTCTGATTGTATCAGCAGCCACGTGTTTGTGTTGTTTCTAAAGGGAAACTGTGATATATAAGCAGTCGAGCCATAAACAGAGTGGTTGGTTCACTTGAAGCTGCTTCATATTACATAGAGCGTGTGTAGAGCGTTATTGCCTATACTAACATCAACGGTCTTATAAACGCAGAGGGTTCAAACGCTAAGTTGTTACTTCTTAGCAGTGCAAGCCTTTCTAGAACGAAACCCAACGCCTGGGATCGTGTCCTATATCGCAGGGCTTGTACTGTGCAATACACATGCAGTAAAGGTATAACCAGTGTGTATCCTTAATGTATGTATCGTGATGCACGTCTGATTGTATCAGCGTTATTGCCTATACTAACATCAACGGTCTTATAAACGCAGAGGGTTCAAACGCTAAGCTGTTACTTCTTAGCAGTGCAAGCCTTTCTAGAACGAAACCCAACGCCTGGGATCGTGTCCTATATCGCAGGGCTTGTACTGTGCAATACACATGCAGTAAAGGTATAACCAGTGTGTATCCTTAATGTATGTATCGTGATGCACGTCTGATTGTATCAGCAGCCACGTGTTTGTGTTGCTTCTAGAGCGAAACTGTGATATATAAGCAGTCGAGCCATAAACAGAATGGTTGGTTCACTTGAAACTGCTTCATAGTACATAGAGCGTGTGTAGAGCGTTATTGCCTATACTAACATCAACGGTCTTCAAAACGCAGATGATTCAAACGCTAGTTGTTACTTTTTAGCCGTGCAAGCCTTTCTAGAACGAAACCCAACGCCTGGGATCGTGTCCTATATCGCTGGGCTTGTACTGTGCAATACACATGCAGTAAAGGTATAACCAGTGTGTATCCTTAATGTATGTATCGTGATGCACGTCTGATTGTATCAGCAGCCACGTGTTTGTGTTGTTTCTAAAGCGAAACTGTGATATATAAGCAGTCGAGCCATAGAGTGGTTGTCTCACTTGAAAGTACTTCATAGTTCATAGAGCGTGTGTAGGGCGTTATTGCCCATACCAACAACAACCGTCTGGCAAACGCGGATGATTCAACTGCTAAGTTGTTATATCTTAGCAGTGCAAGCCTTTCTAGAAGGAAACCCAACGCCTGAGATCGTGTCCTATAGCACTGTGCTTGTACTATGCAATACACATGCAGTAAAGGTATAAACAGTGTGTATCCTTAATGTATGTATCATAATGCACGTCTGATTGTATCAGCAGCCACGTGTTTGTGTTGTTTCTAGAGGGAAACTGTGATATATAAGCAGTCGAGCCATAAACAGAGTGGTTGGTTCACTTGAAGCTGCTTCATATTACATAGAGCGTGTGTAGAGCGTTATTGCCTATACTAACATCAACGGTCTTATAAACGCAGAGGGTTCAAATGCTAAGTTGTTACTTCTTAGCAGTGCAAGCCTTTCTATAAGGAAACCCAACGCCTGGATTGTGTCCTATAGCGCTGTGCTTGTTCTGTGCAATACACATGCAGTAAAGGTATAACCAGTGTGTATACTTAATGTTTGTATCATAATGCACGTCTGATTGTATCATCAGCCACGTGCTTGTGTTGCTTCTAGATGGAAACTGTGATATATATGCAGTCGAGCCATATACAGAGGGGTTGTTTCACTTGAAACTGCTTCATAGTACATAGAGCGTGTGTAGAGCGTTATTGTCTATACTAACATCAACGGTCTCGCAAACGTAGATGATTCAACTGCTAAGTTGTTACTTCTTAGCAGTGCAAGATATTCTAGAAGGAAACCCAACGCCTGGGATAGTGTCCTATAGCGCTGGGCTTGTACTGTGCAATACACATGCAGTAAAGGTATAACCAGTGTGTATCCTTAATGTATGTATCCTAATGCATGTCTGATTGTATCAGCAGCCACGTGTTTATGTTTGTTCTAGATGGATACTGTGATATATATGCAGTCGAGCCATAAACAGAGGGGTTGTTTCACTTGAAACTGCTTCATAGTACATAGAGCGTGTGTAGGGCGTTATTGCCTATACTAACATCAACGGTCTCGCAAACGCAGATGATTCAACTGCTAAGTTGTTACTTCTTAGCAGTGCAAGCCTTTCTAGAAGGAAACCCAACGCCTGGGATCATGTCCTATACCGCTGGGCTTGTACTGTGCAATACACATGCAGTAAAGGTATAACCAGTGTGTATCCTTAATGTATGTATCGTGATGCACGTCTGATTGTATCAGCAGCCACGTTTTTGTGTTGCTTCTAGAGCGAAACTGTGATATATAAGCAGTCGAGCCATAAACAGAATGGTTGGTTCACTTGAAACTGCTTCATAGTACATAGAGCGTGTGTAGAGCGTTATTGCCTATACTAACATCAACGGTCTTCAAAACGCAGATGATTCAAACGCTAGTTGTTACTTTTTAGCCGTGCAAGCCTTTCTAGAAGGAAACCCAACGCCTGGGATCATGTCCTATACCGCTGGGCTTGTACTGTGCAATACACATGCAGTAAAGGTATAACCAGTGTGTATCCTTAATGTGACGCACGTCTGATTGTATCAGCAGCCACGTGTTTGTGTTGCTTCTAGAGCGAAACTGTGATATATAAGCAGTCGAGCCATAAACAGAGTGGTTGGTTCACTTGAAGCTGCTTCATATTACATAGAGCGTGTGTAGAGCGTTATTGCCCATACCAACAACAACCGTCTGGCAAACGCGGATGATTTAACTGCTAAGTTGTTATATCTTAGCAGTGCAAGCCTTTCTAGAAGGAAACCCAACGCCTGGGATAGTGTCCTATAGCGCTGGGCTTGTACTGTGCAATACACATGCAGTAAAGGTATAACCAGTGTGTATCCTTAATGTCTGTATCGTGATGCACGTCTGATTGTATCAGCAGCCACGTTTTTGTGTTGCTTCTAGAGCGAAACTGTGATATATAAGCAGTCGAGCCATAAACAGAATGGTTGGTTCACTTGAAACTGCTTCATAGTACATAGAGCGTGTGTAGGGCGTTATTGCCCATACCAACAACAACCGTCTGGCAAACGCGGATGATTCAACTGCTAAGTTGTTATATCTTAGCAGTGCAAGCCTTTCTAGAAGGAAACCCAACGCCTGAGATCGTGTCCTATAGCACTGTGCTTGTACTTTGCAATACACATGCAGTAAAGGTATAAACAGTGTGTATCCTTAATGTATGTATCGTGATGCACGTCTGATTGTATCAGCAGCCACGTGTTTGTGTTGTTTCTAAAGCGAAACTGTGATATATAAGCAGTCGAGCCATAAACAGAGTGGTTGTCTCACTTGAAAGTACTTCATAGTTCATAGAGCGTGTGTAGGGCGTTATTGCCCATACCAACAACAACCGTCTGGCAAACGCGGATGATTTAACTGCTAAGTTGTTATATCTTAGCAGTGCAAGCCTTTCTAGAAGGAAACCCAACGCCTGGGATAGTGTCCTATAGCGCTGGGCTTGTACTGTGCAATACACATGCAGTAAAGGTATAACCAGTGTGTATCCTTAATGTATGTATCGTGATGCACGTCTGATTGTATCAGCAGCCACGTGTTTGTGTTGCTTCTAGAGCGAAACTGTGATATATAAGCAGTCGAGCCATAAACAGAGTGGTTGGTTCACTTGAAACTGCTTCATAGTACATAGAGCGTGTGTAGAGCGTTATTGCCTATACTAACATCAACGGTCTTCAAAACGCAGATGATTCAAACGCTAGTTGTTACTTTTTAGCCGTGCAAGCCTTTCTAGAAGGAAACCCAACGCCTGGGATCGTGTCCTATTGCGCTGTGCTTGTACTGTGCAATACACATGCAGTAAAGGTATAACCAGTGTGTATCCTTAATGTATGTATCGTGATGCACGTCTGATTGTATCAGCAGCCACGTGTTTGTGTTGCTTCTAGATGGAAACTGTGATATATATGCAGTCGAGCCATATACAGAGGGGTTGTTTCACTTGAAACTGCTTCATAGTACATAGAGCGTGTGTAGAGCGTTATTGTCTATACTAACATCAACGGTCTCGCAAACGTAGATGATTCAACTGCTATGTTGTTACTTCTTAGCAGTGCAAGATATTCTAGAAGGAAACCCAACGCCTGGGATAGTGTCCTATAGCGCTGGGCTTGTACTGTGCAATACACATGCAGTAAAGGTATAACCAGTGTGTATCCTTAATGTCTGTATCGTGATGCACGTCTGATTGTATCAGCAGCCACGTGTTTGAGTTGCATCTAGAGGGAAACTGTGATATATATGCAGTCGAGCCATAAACAGAGGGGTTGTTTCACTTGAAACTGCTTCATAGTCCATAGAGCGTGTGTAGGGCGTTATTGCCCATACCAACAACAACCGTCTGGCAAACGCGGATGATTCAACTGCTAAGTTGTTATATCTTAGCAGTGCAAGCCTTTCTAGAAGGAAACCCAACGCCTGAGATCGTGTCCTATAGCACTGTGCTTGTACTATGCAATACACATGCAGTAAAGGTATAAACAGTGTGTATCCTTAATGTATGTATCATAATGCACGTCTGATTGTATCAGCAGCCACGTGTTTGTGTTGTTTCTAAAGGGAAACTGTGATATATAAGCAGTCGAGCCATAAACAGAGTGGTTGGTTCACTTGAAGCTGCTTCATATTACATAGAGCGTGTGTAGAGCGTTATTGCCTATACTAACATCAACGGTCTTATAAACGCAGAGGGTTCAAATGCTAAGTTGTTACTTCTTAGCAGTGCAAGCCTTTCTATAAGGAAACCCAACGCCTGAGATCGTGTCCTATAGCGCTGTGCTTGTTCTGTGCAATACACATGCAGTAAAGGTATAACCAGTGTGTATCCTTAATGTCTGTATCGTGATGCACGTCTGATTGTATCAGCAGCCACGTGTTTGTGTTGCTCCAAGAGGGAAACTGTGATATATAAGCAGTCGAGCCATAAACAGAGTGGTTGGTTCACTTGAAACTGCTTCATAATACATAGAGCGTGTGTAGAGCGTTATTGCCTATACTAACATCAACGGTCTTATAAACGCAGAGGTTTCAAACTCTAAGTTGTTACTTCTTAGCAGTGCAAGCCTTTCTAGAAGAAAACCTAAAGCTTGGGATCGTGTCCTATTGGGCTGTGCTTGTACTGTGCAATACAGATGCAGTAAAGGTATAACCAGTGTGTATCCTTAATGTCAGTATCGTGATGCACGTCTGATTGTAACAGCAGCCACGTGTTTGTGTTGCTCCAAGAGGGAAACTGTGATATATATGCAGTCGAGCCATAAACAGAGAGGTTGTTTCACTTGAAAGTACTTCATAGACCATAGAGCCTGTGTAGGGCGTTATTGCCCATACCAACAACAACCGTCTGGCAAACGCGGATGATTCAACTGCTAAGTTGTTACTTCTTAGCAGTGCAAGCCTTTCTAGAAGGAAACAAAACGCCTGGGATCGTGTCCTATAGCGCTGGGCTTGTACTGTGCAATACACATGCTGTAAAGGTATAGCCAGTGTGTATCCTTAATGTCTGTATCGTGATGCACGTCTGATTGTATCAGCAGCCACGTGTTTGTGTTGCTTCTAGAGGGAAACTGTGATATATAAGCAGTCGAGCCATAAACAGAGTGGTTGTCTCACTTGAAACTATTTCATAATACATAGAGCCTGTGTAGACCGTTACTGTCCATACCAACCCCAACCGTCTTGCAAACGCAGATGATTCAACTGCTAAGTTGTTACTTCTTAGCAGTGCAAGCCTTTCTAGAAGGAAACCTAAAGCCTGGGATCGTGTCCTATTGCGCTGTGCTTGTACTGTGCAATACACATGCAGTAAAGGTATAACCAGTGTGTATCCTTAATGTCTGTATCGTGATGCACGTCTGATTGTATCAGCAGCCACGTGTTTGTGTTGCTCCAAGAGGGAAACTGTGATATATAAGCAGTCGAGCCATAAACAGAGTGGTTGGTTCACTTGAAACTGCTTCATAGTACATAGAGCGTGTGTAGAGCGTTATTGCCTATACTAACATCAACGGTCTTATAAACGCAGAGGTTTCAAACGCTAAGTTGTTACTTCTTAGCAGTGCAAGCCTTTCTAGAAGGAAACCTAAAGCCTGGGATCGTGTCCTATTGCGCTGTGCTTGTACTGTGCAATACACATGCAGTAAAGGTATAACCAGTGTGTATCCTTAATGTCTGTATCGTGATGCACGTCTGATTGTATCAGCAGCCACGTGTTTGTGTTGCTCCAAGAGGGAAACTGTGATATATAAGCAGTCGAGCCATAAACAGAGTGGTTGGTTCACTTGAAACTGCTTCATAGTACATAGAGCGTGTGTAGAGCGTTATTGCCTATACTAACATCAACGGTCTTATAAACGCAGAGGTTTCAAACGCTAAGTTGTTACTTCTTAGCAGTGCAATCCTTTCTAGAAGGAAACCTAAAGCCTGGGATCGTGTCCTATTGCGCTGTGCTTGTACTGTGCAATACACATGCAGTAAAGGTATAACCAGTGTGTATCCTTAATGTCAGTATCGTGATGCACGTCTGATTGTAACAGAAGCCACGTGTTTGTGTTGCTTCAAGAGGGAAACTGTGATGTATATGCAGTCGAGCCATAAACAGAGGGGTTGTTTCACTTGAAAGTACTTCATAGTCCATGGAGCGTGTGTAGGGCGTTATTGCCCATATCAACAACAACCGTCTGGCAAACGCGGATGATTCAACTGCTAAGTTGTTACTTCTTAGCAGTGCAAGCCATTCTTGAAGGAAACCCAACGCCTGGGATAGTGTCCTATAGCGCTGGGCTTGTACTGTGCAATACACATGCAGTAAAGGTATAACCAGTGTGTATGTGTATCCTTAATGTCTGTATCATAATGCACGTCTGATTGTATCATCAGCCTCGTGTTTGTGTTGCTTCTAGAGGGAAACTGTGATATATAAGCAGTCGAGCCATAAACAGAGTGGTTGGTTCACTTGAAACTGCTTCATAGTACATAGAGCGTGTGTAGAGCGTTATTACCTATACTAACATCAACGGTCTTCAAAACGAAGATGATTCAAACGCTAGTTGTTACTTCTTAGCCGTGCGAGCTTTTCTAGAAGGAAACCCAACGCCTGGGATCGTGTCCTATAGCGCTGGGCATGTAGTGTGCAATACACATGCAGTAAAGGTAAAGCCAGTGTGTATCCTTAATGTCTGTATCGTGATGCACGTCTCATTGTATCAGCAGCCACGTGTTTGTGTTGCTTCTAGAGGGAAACTGTGATATATAAGCAGTCGAGCCATAAACAGAGTGGTTGGTTCACTTGAAGCTGCTTCATATTACATAGAGCGTGTGTAGAGCGTTATTGCCTACACTAACATCAACGGTCTTATAAACGCAGAGGGTTCAAACGCTAAGTTGTTACTTCTTAGCAGTGCAAGCCTTTCTAGAAGGAAACCCAACGCCTGGGATCGTGTCCTATATCGCTGGGCTTGTACTGTGCAATACACATGCAGTAAAGGTATAACCAGTGTGTATCCTTAATGTCTGTATCGTGATGCACGTCTGATTGTATCAGCAGCCACGTGTTTGTGTTGCTTCTAGAGGGAAACTGTAATATATAAGCAGTCGAGCCATAAACAGAGTGGTTGGTTCACTTGAAACTGCTTCATAGTACATAGAGCGTGTGTAGAGCGTTATTGTCTATACTAACATCAACGGTCTCGCAAACGTAGATGATTCAACTGCTAAGTTGTTACTTCTTAGCAGTGCAAGCCTTTCTAGAAGGAAACCCAACGCCTGGGATCGTGTCCTATATCGCTGGGCTTGTACTGTGCAATACACATGCAGTAAAGGTATAACCAGTGTGTATCCTTAATGTCTGTATCGTGATGCACGTCTGATTGTATCAGCAGCCACGTGTTTGTGTTGCTTCTAGTGGGAAACTGTGATATATAAGCAGTCGAGCCATAAACAGAGTGGTTGGTTCACTTGAAACTGCTTCATAGTACATAGAGCGTGTGTAGAGCGTTATTGCCTATACTAACATCAACGGTCTTATAAACGCAGAGGTTTCAAACGCTAAGTTGTTACTTCTTAGCAGTGCAAGCCTTTCTAGAAGGAAACCTAGAGCCTGGGATCGTGTCCTATTGCGCTGTGCTTGTACTGTGCAATACACATGCAGTAAAGGTATAACCAGTGTGTATCCTTAATGTCTGTATCGTGATGCACGTCTGATTGTATCAGCAGCCACGTGTTTGTGTTGCTTCTAGTGGGAAACTGTGATATATAAGCAGTCGAGCCATAAACAGAGTGGTTGGTTCACTTGAAGCTGCTTCATATTACATAGAGCGTGTGTAGAGCGTTATTGCCTATACTAACATCAACGGTCTTCAAAACGCAGATGATTCAAACGCTAGTTGTTACTTCTTTGCCGTGCAAGCCTTTCTAGAAGGAAACCCAACGCCTGGGATCGTGTCCTATAGCGCTGGGCTTGTACTGTGCAATACACATGCAGTAAAGGTATAACCAGTGTGTATCCTTACTGTATGTATCGTGATGCACGTCTGATTGTATCAGCAGCCACGTGTTTGTGTTGCTTCTAGAGGGAAACTGTGATATATAAGCAGTCGAACCATAAACAGAGTGGTTGGTTCACTTGAAGCTGCTTCATATTACATAGAGCGTGTGTAGAGCGTTATTGCCTATACTAACATCAACGGTCTTATAAACGCAGAGGTTTCAAACGCTAAGTTGTTACTTCTTAGCAGTGCAAGCCTTTCTAGAAGGAAACCCAACGCCTGGGATCGTGTCCTATAGCGCTGGGCATGTAGTGTGCAATACACATGCAGTAAAGGTAAAGCCAGTGTGTATCCTTAATGTCTGTATCGTGATGCACATCTCATTGTATCAGCAGCCACGTGTTTGTGTTGCTTCTAGAGGGAAACTGTGATATATAAGCAGGCGAGCCATAAACAGAGTGGTTGGTTCACTTGAAACTGCTTCATAGTACATAGAGCGTGTGTAGAGCGTTATTGCCTATACTAACATCAACGGTCTTCAAAACGCAGATGATTCAAACGCTAGTTGTTACTTCTTTGCCGTGCAAGCCTTTCTAGAAGGAAACCCAACGTCTGGGATCGTGTCCTATAGCGCTGGGCTTGTACTGTGCAATACACATGCAGTAAAGGTATAACCAGTGTGTATCCTTACTGTATGTATCGTGATGCACGTCTGATTGTATCAGCAGCCACGTGTTTGTGTTGGTTCTAGAGCGAAACTGTGATATATAAGCAGTCGAGCCATAAACAGAGTGGTTGGTTCACTTGAAGCTGCTTCATATTACATAGAGCGTGTGTAGAGCGTTATTGCCTATACTAACATCAACGGTCTTCAAAACGCAGATGATTCAAACGCTAGTTGTTACTTCTTAGCCGTGCAAGCCTTTCTAGAAGGAAACCCAACGCCTGGGATCATGTCCTATAGCGCTGGGCTTGTACTGTGCAATACACATGCAGTAAAGGTATAACCAGTGTGTATCCTTAATGTATTGTCACGGATTTCCCAATCCGTCTTTTTCTTACTTCCAGAAAAACAATCCGTTAATTAATTACTTCTTTATTAACTACTGAACACTACTAATTACAGGTCAACTAAACACTTATTTAATTAATCGCTATCTAAATCACTTTGATATCTCCAACTAAACACTTCACTTAAACACTGTAATACAAGACTTATACAAGACTTATACAAGACTAACTAACTCGGCCGTTTATTCTTCTTTTATAGACCCAACGAATATTCCAGGTATATTCCAGTATCTCTAGATCCATTTTCTAGTACGACTGGAATGCTTCTCGGCGATTCCCGATTTTTCCAGGCCCATCTCGATCAGCGGCATGTTGTTTGTTTACCAGAATGGCGTAGGGGCGATCGGGGCAATCTCAGGCAATTCGCGGTGCCACAGTTGTCGGTTTGGGAGTGAGTGGGGCAAATTCCGTGACACTGCCCCCTCCTTAGGACCGATCGTCCCGATCGGATACACCTCTATAAGGGGACAGACGCTCCAGATGGACGACCTTCATCTTACTCCTGGGAGTCCTCTGTATCCGGTAGACGACATCATTGATTCTTTTAATGACGGTGTAGGGGCCCTCCCAACGGTTCTGTAATTTAGGCGATCTTCCTTTCTTCCGCGTGGGGTTGTACAGCCACACCAGGTCACCTTGTTGGAATCCGACTGTATTGGCCCGGACGTCGTATCGAGTCTTCATGCGATCGCTCTCTAGTCGCATTCGAGATCTGACTTGATCGTGTACGGCTGCTAGTCTTCGTTCTAGCTCATGGGTATAAGTGTCTGGCTCTGTGGGCTGTTCCGCAGGACGACCAAATACCAAATCTGCGGGAAGGCGAAGCTCTCTTCCAAAGATGATCCTTGCGGGAGTCTTCCCAGTAGTTTCATGGACAGCTGAGCGGTAAGCTAACAGGAAGAGTGGAATGAGCTTGTCCCAGTCTGTTTGGTTCTCGTTCACAAACATCCTCAGATTGGTTTCTAGTGTGGCGTTGAAGCGTTCCACCATACCATCTGACTGGGGATGCAGTGGGGTGGTCCTGGTTTTCCGTATTCCCATAAGCTCGCAGACCTTTCGGAACACACCTGATTCGAAATTTCTGCCCTGATCTGAATGCAGTTCCATGGGCACACCAAATCTGCAGAACAGGTTGTTGACTAGGGCTTCTGCTACGGTCGTGGTCTCTTGATTGGGAAGAGGGTATACTTCCGACCATTTGCTGAAGTAGTCCATGGCTACTAGCAGATATCGGTTGCCACTTTGGGTTTTCGGAAATGGGCCAGCGATATCAATGGCAATTCTCTCGAACGGTGCTCCTACGATGTACTGGCGCATTTTGCCTCTGGAACGGGTCTTCGGTCCCTTGCTGGCTGCACATATGTAACATTTTCGGCACCAATCTTCTACATCCGTCCTACAGCTCAACCAGTAGAAACGCTCCCTAATCTTCTGTAGAGTCCTATTGATACCGAAATGTCCACCACCAGTACCTCCATGTACTTCCTGCAGCACTTCCTTGACCCGGGACCTCGGAGTAGTACTTGTTTCTTGACTTCCGTTCCGTCATTGTTCTCCCAAGCTCTTTTTAGGACACCGTCTTCCAACACCAAGGAATTCCATTGAGCCCAATAGCTCTTTAATGTTGGGCTTTTACTGCTGACTTCAGCCCATGAGGGTCGGTTGTTGGCTTCTTTCCAGTCTAGTAAGGGCTTGATGTCACAGTCAGCTTGCTGGTCTTCCCGAATCGCCGCTGAACTCCATCTGTCTTCAGGTTGGGCTGCTACCACCTTGCAAGGAACTGATGAGATGTCCTCTTTCTTTTCAAGACTACTACAGTGCTTGCAGTTGACAGGACAGGGCCTCCTAGAAAGGGCATCTGCATTTCCATGCTTCCTGCCGGCTCGATGTTCAACAACAAAGTGATATTCTTGCAGCCGTTCCAGCCACCTGGCCATCTGTCCTTCAGGGTTCTTAAACTGCAACAGCCATTTAAGGGAAGCGTGATCCGTTCTGAGGAGGAATTCTTGGCCATACAAGTATTTGTGAAAGTGTTCTAGACTCTTGACGATGGCAAGCAATTCTTTCCGAGTCACACAGTAGTTCTTTTCGGCTTTTGACAGGATTTTGCTGAAGTAGCCCACTACTCGCTCTTGGCCATCTTGTATTTGGGAAAGAACTCCGCCAATTCCAATGTTGCTTGCGTCCGTGTCCACTATAAATGGTTGTCCAGGTATTGGCTATGTCAAAATCGGGTAGTGCAGAGGGCCTCTTTCAGCGTCTCAAAGGCTTGCTGGCATTTCGGCGTCCATTCGAACGGGATGTTGTCTTCTGTGAGTTTATGAAGAGGCTTGGCAATGTCCGAGAATCCTTGGACGAATCGTCGATAGTATGTGCATAGGCCGAGGAAACTTCGAACTTGATGTTTGTCTTTAGGAACCGGCCAGTTCTTTATGCACTCTGTCTTCTCCGGGTCTGTTTTCACACCATTTGGAGTAATAATGTGGCCTAAGTATCTGACCTCCTTTTGGAACAGACTGCACTTTTTCGGGTTCAACTTCAGGTTCGCTGCTTTCAACTTCTTGAACACTTCGGACACGATCTTCAGGTGCTCCTGGAAAGAGCGTCCCAGCACCACCACGTCGTCCAAGTAAATCAAGCAGGTCTCCCAATGCAGGCCATGAAGTACAGTTTCTATCAGTCGTTCAAAGTGGCAGGGGCATTACATAGACCAAATGGCATTACATTGAACTGCCACAATCCATTTCCGGTAGTGAATGCTGTCTTTTCCTTGTCTTCTGGGCTGACCTCGACTTGCCAATATCCACTCTTTAAATCCAAAGTGGAAAACCATTGCGCACCAGCCAAGGTGTCCAAAGTATCGTCAATCCTCGGTAATGGGTAACTGTCTTTCTTGGTAACGTCATTTAATTTTCTGTAGTCCACACAAAATCGGGTGGAGCCGTCTTTCTTCTTGACCAGAACTACAGGAGAAGCCCAAGGACTCTGAGATGGCTCTATGGTGCCTTGATTTTGCATCTCGATTAACATCTTGTTAACTTCTTCTCGCTTGGCTAGTGGAAGTCCTCGTGGTGGCTGCTTTATAGGAGATGATGAACCAGTATCGATTCGATGCTTCACTACATTTGTTCTCCCAAAGTCGGCTGGTTTAAGTGCAAACACCTCTTCATTTTCACTTAGCAGCTCTTCCAGTTGTTCCACCTCCATCTCTGTTAATCTTTCCTTAACCCTATCCACGATGTCCCTTAGACATTCCGGTAGACTGGTCTTGTTTGGTTTCTTCTCCATTTCGTTGGTTTCTTTGAGTGTTCTGACCATGATAACAGGTTCACAGACTCCTACTTCAGTTCCCTTTGTAATTTTCTGTGGAAAGGTTTTCAGGTTGTTCTCTCTTCGGATTGGTAGTTGGGCTGAGTTTCTCAATGACCTCCTTCAATGTTTTGATTGTCTCCATTTCCCATATTATCGCTGTTATCACTGATGGCACGAATTTTAACATGTCTACCAGATGCCATCTTTGCTGCCTCGAATTCCAGTGCATGTGAAAGAGCGTCATTCAACGTTTTAGGTCTAGCGAGCCGTAGTGCCTGCTGAGTTTCGCAATCTCTTAGGCCGTCGATAAAAACTTGGATGGAGAGCTGATCTACAAATTCGGATGGGGCTGTTGGATAAGCCAATCGAACCAGTCTGGCAACATCGGTCTCAAAATGTTGTAAATTCTCTCCACTTTGTTGGTGACGATTTTTCAATTGTGCCTGATACACTTGCTGCAGGTGTTTATCCCCATATCTCATTTCCATATGCTGTTTTAGAATATCGTAACTATTCTGTTGCCCAGCAGGAACTCCTTGTAAGACGTCAAGAGCTTCCTCGTAGAGCAACTATCAGAGCTGTAGCCTTTTCATAGTCAGACCATTCGTTTGCTGCAGCTGCCGCTTCGAACTGACGCAGATATACATTCCAGGAAACCTTGCCGTCGAATTCAGGGGTCTCGTCTTCTGAGTTCGGATAACAGGTCCTTCTGATTTGATTACGCCCTCCTTTGCTATCTTGTCTAATTTATGTCGAAGCTCTTCGCAGGTTTCTCTAACCAAGTTTATTTCTTCGTCTATTTCTTGTTTTTGTACTAACATTTCTTCGTTGATTTCTTTTCTTTGTTCTAACAGCTTCTCTTCTACTTGTTTTTCCACTTTATGTGACTGCTCCTCTAGTTTTTCTTCTAGTGTATTTTCCAATTTTTCTAACTTTGTCTGCATTTCTTTCGTTTGATCTCTCATTTCCTGTTGTATTGTCTGTATCTGATCTTTCATTTTACACCCTTGTTCTTCTAATTTCTTTTCTAATTTCTCCTGCATTGTTTGGGACTGATCTTCAATTTTGTGCCCTTGTTCTTCAAATTTCTCTTGCATTGTTTGTCCCTGTTCTTCTAATTTCTCTTGCATCGTCTTCGTCTGGTCTCTCATTTCCTGTTGCATTGTCTTCGCTTGGTCTTCCATTTTATGTCCCTGTTCTTCTAATTTCTTTTGCATCGTCTTCGCCTGGTCTTCCATTTTATGCCCTTGTTCTTCCAACTTTTCTTGCATCATACGTCCCTGTTCTTGCATCGTTTGCATCATTTCTAACAGTTTCGCCAGTTGTGCATCCATATTGACTTGGCTTCTAGTTACAGGCATTCACTTTATTTTCTTTAGAATGTTCTAGAATGTCCACGAATGTATTTCTAGATATCACCGTTGCCTTCCTTACAATGAAACGAGTGCAGTGATATGCCACACTTGGGTCTTTGTCTCACTTTGGTATAAAGTTCTAGAATGTTCGAGATTGTCCTTCGCGAATAACACCGTTCACTTCCTTAAGTCACGACGAGTGCAGTGATATGTCGCACTTGTGTCTTTGTCTCACTTCGGTGTAAAGTTCTAGAATGTTCGAGAATGTCCTTCGCAAATAGCACCGTTCACTTCCTTAAGTCACGACGAGTGCGGCGATATGTCACACTTGGGTCTTTGTCTTACTCCCGTACAAACTTCTAGAATGTTCGAGAATGTCTTTCGCAAATACCACCGTTCACTTCCTTGAGTCACGACGAGTGCGGTGATATATCACACTTGGGTATTTGTCTCACTCCCGTACAAAGTTAGAGAATGTTCGAGATTGTCCTTCGCGAATACCACCGTTCACTTCCTTGAGTCACGACGAGTGCGGTGATATATCACACTTGGGTATTTGTCTCACTCCTGTACAAAGTTCTAGAATGTTCGAGATTGTCCTTCGCGAATACCACCGTTCACTTCCTTGAGTCACGACGAGTGCGGTGATATATCACACTTGGGTATTTGTCTCACTCCTGTACAAAGTTCTAGAATGTTCGAGATTGTCCTTCGCGAATACCACCGTTCACTTCCTTGAGTCACGACGAGTGCGGTGATATGCCACACTTAGGTATTTATTCCACCCGCGCACAGGGTTCCAGAAAGTTCTTCAAACTTCCACTTAAATCCCACTGTGTGGACAGGGTTCCAGAAAGCTCTTTAAAACCTCCAGTTAAATCCCACTTCTGACACCAAATTGTCACGGATTTCATAATCCGTCTTTTCTTTTACTTCCAGAAAAAGAATCCGTTAATTAATTACTTCATTATTAACTACTGAACACTACTAATTACAGGTCAACTAAACACTTATTTAATTAATCGCTATCTAAATCACTTTGATATCTCCAACTAAACACTTCACTTCTACACTGTAATACAAGACTTATACAAGACTTATACAAGACTAACTAACTCGACCGTTTATTCTTCTTTTATAGACCCAACGAATATTCCAGGTATATTCCAGTATCTCTAGATCCATTTTCTAGTACGACTGGAATGCTTCTCGGCGATTCCCGATTTTTCCAGGCCCATCTCGATCAGCGGCATGTTGTTTGTTTACCAGAATGGCGTAGGGGCGATCGGGGCAATCTTAGGTAATTCGCGGTGCCACAGTCGTCGGTTTGGGAGTGAGTGGGGCAAATTCCGTGACAGTATGTATCGTGATGCACGTCTGATTGTATCAGCAGCCACGTGTTTGTGTTGCTTCTAGAGCGAAACTGTGATATATAAGCAGTCGAGCCATAAACAGAGTGGTTGGTTCACTTGAAACTGCTTCATAGTACATAGAGCGTGTGTAGAGCGTTATTGCCTATACTAACATCAACGGTCTCGCAAACGCAGTTGATTCAACTGCTAAGTTGTTACTTCTTAGCAGTGCAAGCCTTTCTAGAAGGAAACCCAACGCCTGGGATCCTGTCCTATAGCGCTGGGCTTGTACTGTGCAATACACATGCAGTAAAGGTATAACCAGTGTGTATCCTTAATGTCTGTATCGTGATGCACGTCTGATTGTATCAGCAGCCACGTGTTTGTGTTGCTTCTAGAGGGAAACTGTGATATATATGCAGTCGAGCCATAAACAGAGGGTTGTGTCACTTGAAACTGCATCATACTGCATAGAGCGTGTGTATAGCGATATTGTCTAAACTAACATCAACTGTCTTACAAACGCAGATATTTTAAACGCTGAGTTGTTGCTGTTTAGCAGTGCAAGCCTTTCTAGTAGGATACCCAACGCCTGGGATCATGTCCTATAGCGCTGGGCTTGTACTGTGCAATACACATGCAGTAAAGGTATAACCAGTGTGTATCCTTAATGTATGTATCGTGATGCACGTCTGATTGTATCAGCAGCCACGTGTTTGTGTTGCTTCAAGAGGGAAACTGTGATATATATGCAGTCGAGCCATAAACAGAGGGGTTGTGTCACTTGAAACTGCTTCATAGTACATAGAGCGTGTGTGGAGCGTTATTGTCTATACTAACATCAACGGTCTCGCAAACGCAGATGATTCAACTGCTAAGTTAGCTTCTTAGCAGTGCAAGCCTTTCTAGAAGGAAACAAAACGCCTGGGATCGTGTCCTATAGCGCTGGGCTTGTACTGTGCAATACACATGTTGTAAAGGTATAAGTCAGTGTGTATCCTTAATGTCTGTATCGTGATGCACGTCTGATTGTATCAGCAGCCACGTGTTTGTGTTGCTTCTAGGGGGAAACTGTGATATATATGCAGTCGAGCCATAAACAGAGGGGTTGTGTCACTTGAAACTGCTTCATAGTACATAGAGCGTGTGTAGAGCGTTATTGTCTATACTAACATCAACGGTCTTACAAACGCAGATATTTTAAACGCTAAGTTGTTGCTTTTTAGCAGTGCAAGCCTTTCTAGAAGGATACCCAACGCCTGGGATCATGTCCTATAGCGCTGGGCTTGTACTGTGCAATACACATGCAGTAAAGGTATAACCAGTGTGTATCCTTAATGTATGTATCGTGATGCACGTCTGATTGTATCAGCAGCCACGTGTTTGTGTTGCTTCTAGAGGGAAACTGTGATATATAAGCAGTCGAGCCATAAACAGAGTGGTTGGTTCACTTGAAACTGCTTCATAGTACATAAAGCGTGTGCAGAGCGTTCCTGCCTATACTATCATCAACCGTCTTACAAACGCAGATGATCCAACTGCTAAGTTGTTACTTCTTAGCAGTGCAAGCCTTTCTAAAAGGAAACCCAACGCCTGGGATCATGTCCTATAGCGCTGGGCTTGTACTGTGCAATACACATGCAGTAAAGATATAACCAGTGTGTATCCTTAATGTCTGTATCGTGATGCACGTCTGATTGTATCATCAGCCACGTGTTTGTGTTGCTTCTAGAGGGAAACTGTGATATATAAGCAGTCGAACCATAAACAGAGGGGTTGTCTCACTTGAAACTACTTCATAGTACATAGAGCGTGTGCAGAGCGTTCCTGCCTATACTAGCATCAACCGTCTTACAAACGCAGATATTTCAAACGCTAAGTTGTTACTTCTTAGCAGTGCAAGCCTTTCTAGAAGGAAACAAAACGCCTGGGATCGTGTCCTATAGCGCTGGTCTTGTACTGTGCAATACACATGCTATAAAGGTATAGCCAGTGGGTATCCTTAATGTCTGTATGGTGATGCACGTCTGATTGTATCAGCAGCCACGTGTTTGTGTTGCTTCTAGAGGAGAACTGTGATATATAAGCAGTCGAGCCATAAACAGAGTGGTTGGTTCACTTGAAACTGCTTCAAAGTACATAGAGCGTGTGTAGAGCGTTATTGCCTATACTAACATCAACAGTCTTCAAAACGCAGATGATTCAAACGCTAGTTGTTACTTCTTAGCAGTGCAAGCCTTTCAAGAAGGAAACCCAACGCCTGGGATTGTGTCCTATATCGCTGGGCCTGTACTGTGCAAAACACATGCAGTAAAGGTATAACCAGTGTGTATCCTTAATGTCTGTATCGTGATGCACGTCTGATTGTATAAGCAGCCACGTGTTTGTGTTTCTTCTAGAGGGAAACTGTGATATATAAGCAGTCGAGCCATAAACAGAGTGGTTGGTTCACTTGAAACTGCTTCATAGTATATAGAGCGTGTGTAGAGCGTTATTGTCTATACTAACATCAACGGTCTCGCAAACGTAGATGATGCAACTGCTAAGCTGTTACTTCTTAGCAGTGCAAGCCATGCTAGAAGAAAACCCAACGCCTGGGATAGTGTCCTATAGGGCTGTGCTGATACTGTGCAATACACATGCAGTAAAGGTATTACCAGTGTGTATCCTTAATGTATGTATCATGTATCGTGATGCACGTCTGATTGTATCAGCAGCCTCGTGTTTGTGTTGCTTCTAGAGGGAAACTGTGAAAAATAAGCAGTCGAGCTATAAACAGAGTGGTTGGTTCACTTGAAACTGCTTCATAGTACATAGAGCGGGTGTAGAGCGTTATTGCCTATACTAACATCAACGGTCGCGCAAACGCATATGATTCAACTGCTAAGTTGTTACTTCTTAGCAGTGCAAGCCATTCTAGAAGGAAACCCAACGCCTGGGATCGTGTCCTATATCGCTGGGCTTGTACTGTGCAATACACATGCAGTAAAGGTATAACCAGTGTGTATCCTTAATGTCTGTATCGTGATGCACGTCTGATTGTATCAGCAGCCACGTGTTTGTGTTGCTTCTAGAGCGAAACTGTGATATATAAGCAGTCGAGCCATAAACAGAGTGGTTGTCTCACTTGAAAGTACTTCATAGTCCATAGACCGTGTGTAGGGCGTTATTGCCCATACCAACAACAACCGTCTGGCAAACGAGGATGATTCAACTGCTAAGTTGTTACATCTTATCAGTGCAAGCCTTTCTAGAAGGAAACCCAACGCCTGAGATCGTGTCCTATAGCGCTGTGCTTGTTCTGTGCAATACACATGCAGTAAAGGTATAACCAGTGTGTATCCTTAATGTATGTATCGTGATGCACGTCTGATTGCTTCAAGAGGAAACTGTGATTTATATGCAGTCAAGCCATAAACGCTAGTTGTTACTTCTTTGCCGTGCAAGCCTTTCTAGAAGGAAACCCAACGTCTGGGATAGTGTTCTATAGCGCTGGGCTTGTACTGTGCAATACACATGCAGTAAAGGTATAACCAGTGTGTATCCTTAATGTCTGTATCGTGATGCACGTCTGATTGTATCAGCAGCCACGTGTTTGTGTTGGTTCTAGAGGGAAACTGTGATATATAAGCAGTCGAACCATAAACAGAGTGGTTGGTTCACTTGAAGCTGCTTCATATTACATAGAGCGTGTGTAGAGCGTTATTGCCTATACTAACATCAACGGTCTTCAAAACGCAGATGATTCAAACGCTAGTTGTTACTTCTTAGCCGTGCAAGCCTTTCTAGAAGGAAACCCAACGCCTGGGATCATGTCCTATAGCGCTGGGCTTGTACTGTGCAATACACATGCAGTAAAGGTATAACCAGTGTGTATCTTTAATGTATTGTCACGGATTTCCTAATCCGTCTTTTTCTTTTACTTCCAGAAAAAGAATCCGTTAATTAATTACTTCTTTATTAACTACTGAACACTACTAATTACAGGTCAACTAAACACTTATTTAATTAATCGCTATCTAAATCACTTTGATATCTCCAACTAAACACTTCACTTCTACACTGTAATACAAGACTTATACAAGACTTATACAAGACTAACTAACTCGACCGTTTATTCTTCTTTTATAGACCCAACGAATATTCCAGGTATATTCCAGTATCTCTAGATCCATTTTCTAGTACGACTGGAATGCTTCTCGGCGATTCCCGATTTTTCCAGGCCCATCTCGATCAGCGGCATGTTGTTTGTTTACCAGAATGGCGTAGGGGCGATCGGGGCAATCTCAGGCAATTCGCGGTGCCACAGTTGTCGGTTTGGGAGTGAGTGGGGCAAATTCCGTGACACTGCCCTACTTAGGACCGATCGTCCCGATCGGATACACCTCTATAAGGGGACAGACGCTCCAGATGGACGACCTTCATCTTACTCCTGGGAGTCCTCTGTATCCGGTAGACGACATCATTGATTCTTTTAATGACGGTGTAGGGGCCCTCCCAACGGTTCTGTAATTTAGGCGATCTTCCTTTCTTCCGCGTGGGGTTGTACAGCCACACCAGGTCACCTTGTTGGAATCCGACTGTATTGGCCCGGACGTCGTATCGAGTCTTCATGCGATCGCTCTCTAGTCGCATTCGAGATCTGACTTGATCGTGTACGGCTGCTAGTCTTCGTTCTAGCTCATGGGTATAAGTGTCTGGCTCTGTGGGCTGTTCCGCAGGACGACCAAATACCAAATCTGCGGGAAGGCGAAGCTCTCTTCCAAAGATGATCCTTGCGGGAGTCTTCCCAGTAGTTTCATGGACAGCTGAGCGGTAAGCTAACAGGAAGAGTGGAATGAGCTTGTCCCAGTCTGTTTGGTTCTCGTTCACAAACATCCTCAGATTGGTTTCTAGTGTGGCGTTGAAGCGTTCCACCATACCATCTGACTGGGGATGCAGTGGGGTGGTCCTGGTTTTCCGTATTCCCATAAGCTCGCAGACCTTTCGGAACACACCTGATTCGAAATTTCTGCCCTGATCTGAATGCAGTTCCATGGGCACACCAAATCTGCAGAACAGGTTGTTGACTAGGGCTTCTGCTACGGTCGTGGTCTCTTGATTGGGAAGAGGGTATACTTCCGACCATTTGCTGAAGTAGTCCATGGCTACTAGCAGATATCGGTTGCCACTTTGGGTTTTCGGAAATGGGCCAGCGATATCAATGGCAATTCTCTCGAACGGTGCTCCTACGATGTACTGGCGCATTTTGCCTCTGGAACGGGTCTTCGGTCCCTTGCTGGCTGCACATATGTAACATTTTCGGCACCAATCTTCTACATCCGTCCTACAGCTCAACCAGTAGAAACGCTCCCTAATCTTCTGTAGAGTCCTATTGATACCGAAATGTCCACCACCAGTACCTCCATGTACTTCCTGCAGCACTTCCTTGACCCGGGACCTCGGGAGTAGTACTTGTTTCTTGACTTCCGTTCCGTCATTGTTCTCCCAAGCTCTTTTTAGGACACCGTCTTCCAACACCAAGGAATTCCATTGAGCCCAATAGCTCTTTAATGTTGGGCTTTTACTGCTGACTTCAGCCCATGAGGGTCGGTTGTTGGCTTCTTTCCAGTCTAGTAAGGGCTTGATGTCACAGTCAGCTTGCTGGTCTTCCCGAATCGCCGCTGAACTCCATCTGTCTTCAGGTTGGGCTGCTACCACCTTGCAAGGAACTGATGAGATGTCCTCTTTCTTTTCAAGACTACTACAGTGCTTGCAGTTGACAGGACAGGGCCTCCTAGAAAGGGCATCTGCATTTCCATGCTTCCTGCCGGCTCGATGTTCAACAACAAAGTGATATTCTTGCAGCCGTTCCAGCCACCTGGCCATCTGTCCTTCAGGGTTCTTAAACTGCAACAGCCATTTAAGGGAAGCGTGATCCGTTCTGAGGAGGAATTCTTGGCCATACAAGTATTTGTGAAAGTGTTCTAGACTCTTGACGATGGCAAGCAATTCTTCCGAGTCACACAGTAGTTCTTTTCGGCTTTTGACAGGATTTTGCTGAAGTAGCCCACTACTCGCTCTTGGCCATCTTGTATTTGGGAAAGAACTCCGCCAATTCCAATGTTGCTTGCGTCCGTGTCCACTATAAATGGTTGTCCAGGTATTGGCTATGTCAAAATCGGGGTAGTGCAGAGGGCCTCTTTCAGCGTCTCAAAGGCTTGCTGGCATTTCGGCGTCCATTCGAACGGGATGTTGTCTTCTGTGAGTTTATGAAGAGGCTTGGCAATGTCCGAGAATCCTTGGACGAATCGTCGATAGTATGTGCATAGGCCGAGGAAACTTCGAACTTGATGTTTGTCTTTAGGAACCGGCCAGTTCTTTATGCACTCTGTCTTCTCGGGTCTGTTTTCACACCATTTGGAGTAATAATGTGGCCTAAGTATCTGACCTCCTTTTGGAACAGACTGCACTTTTTCGGGTTCAACTTCAGGTTCGCTGCTTTCAACTTCTTGAACACTTCGGACACGATCTTCAGGTGCTCCTGGAAAGAGCGTCCCAGCACCACCACGTCGTCCAAGTAAATCAAGCAGGTCTCCCAATGCAGGCCATGAAGTACAGTTTCCATCAGTCGTTCAAAAATGGCAGGGGCATTACATAGACCAAATGGCATTACATTGAACTGCCACAATCTATTTCCGGTAGTGAATGCTGTCTTTTCCTTGTCTTCTTGGCTGACCTCGACTTGCCAATATCCACTCTTTAAATCCAAAGTGGAAAACCATTGCGCACCAGCCAAGGTGTCCAAAGTATCGTCAATCCTCGGTAATGGGTAACTGTCTTTCTTGGTAACGTCATTTAATTTTCTGTAGTCCACACAAAATCGGGTGGAGCCGTCTTTCTTCTTGACCAGAACTACAGGAGAAGCCCAAGGACTCTGAGATGGCTCTATGGTGCCTTGATTTTGCATCTCGATTAACATCTTGTTAACTTCTTCTCGCTTGGCTAGTGGAAGTCCTCGTGGTGGCTGCTTTATAGGAGATGATGAACCAGTATCGATTCGATGCTTCACTACATTTGTTCTCCCAAAGTCGGCTGGTTTAAGTGCAAACACCTCTTCATTTTCACTTAGCAGCTCTTCCAGTTGTTCCACCTCCATCTCTGTTAATCTTTCCTTAACCCTATCCACGATGTCCCTTAGACATTCCGGTAGACTGGTCTTGTTTGGTTCCTTCTCCGTTTCGTTGATTCCTTTGAGTGTTCTGACCATGATAACAGGTTCACAGACTCCTACTTCAGTTCCCTTTGTAATTTTCTGTGGAAAGGTTTTCAGGTTGTTCTCTTCGGATTGGTAGTTGGGCTGAGTTTCTCAATGACCTCCTTCAATGTTTTGATTGTCTCCATTTCCCATATTATCGCTGTTATCACTGATGGCACGAATTTTAACATGTCTACCAGATGCCATCTTTGCTGCCTCGAATTCCAGTGCATGTGAAAGAGCGTCATTCAACGTTTTAGGTCTAGCGAGCCGTAGTGCCTGCTGAGTTTCGCAATCTCTTAGGCCGTCGATAAAAACTTGGATGGAGAGCTGATCTACAAATTCGGATGGGGCTGTTGGATAAGCCAATCGAACCAGTCTGGCAACATCGGTCTCAAAATGTTGTAAATTCTTCCACTTTGTTGGTGACGATTTTTCAATTGTGCCTGATACACTTGCTGCAGGTGTTTATCCCCATATCTCATTTCCATATGCTGTTTTAGAATATCGTAACTATTCTGTTGCCCAGCAGGAACTCCTTGTAAGACGTCAAGAGCTTCCTCGTAGAGCAACTATCAGAGCTGTAGCCTTTTCATAGTCAGACCATTCGTTTGCTGCAGCTGCTGCTTCGAACTGACGCAGATATACATTCCAGGAAACCTTGCCGTCGAATTCAGGGGGCTCGTCTTTTGAGTTCGGATAACAGGTCCTTCTGATTTGATTACGTCCTCCTTTGCTATCTTGTCTAATTTATGTCGAAGCTCTTCGCAGGTTTCTCTAACCAAGTTTATTTCTTCGTCTATTTCTTTTGTTTTTGTACTAACATTTCTTCGTTGATTTCTTTTCTTTGTTCTAACAGCTTCTCTTCTACTTGTTTTTCCACTTTATGTGACTGCTCCTCTAGTTTTTCTTCTAGTGTATTTTCCAATTTTTCTAACTTTGTCTGCATTTCTTTCGTTTGATCTCTCATTTCCTGTTGTATTGTCTGTATCTGATCTTTCATTTTACACCCTTGTTCTTCTAATTTCTTTTCTAATTTCTCCTGCATTGTTTGGGACTGATCTTCAATTTTGTGCCCTTGTTCTTCAAATTTCTCTTGCATTGTTTGTCCCTGTTCTTCTAATTTCTCTTGCATCGTCTTCGTCTGGTCTCTCATTTCCTGTTGCATTGTCTTCGCTTGGTCTTCCATTTTATGTCCCTGTTCTTCTAATTTCTTTTGCATCGTCTTCGCCTGGTCTTCCATTTTATGCCCTTGTTCTTCCAACTTTTCTTGCATCATACGTCCCTGTTCTTGCATCGTTTGCATCATTTCTAACAGTTTCGCCAGTTGTGCATCCATATTGACTTGGCTTCTAGTTACAGGCATTCACTTTATTTTCTTTAGAATGTTCTAGAATGTCCACGAATGTATTTCTAGATATCACCGTTGCCTTCCTTACAATGAAACGAGTGCAGTGATATGCCACACTTGGGTCTTTGTCTCACTTTGGTATAAAGTTCTAGAATGTTCGAGATTGTCCTTCGCGAATAACACCGTTCACTTCCTTAAGTCACGACGAGTGCAGTGATATGTCGCACTTGTGTCTTTGTCTCACTTCGGTGTAAAGTTCTAGAATGTTCGAGAATGTCCTTCGCAAATAGCACCGTTCACTTCCTTAAGTCACGACGAGTGCGGCGATATGTCACACTTGGGTCTTTGTCTTACTCCCGTACAAACTTCTAGAATGTTCGAGAATGTCTTTCGCAAATACCACCGTTCACTTCCTTGAGTCACGACGAGTGCGGTGATATATCACACTTGGGTATTTGTCTCACTCCCGTACAAAGTTAGAGAATGTTCGAGATTGTCCTTCGCGAATACCACCGTTCACTTCCTTGAGTCACGACGAGTGCGGTGATATATCACACTTGGGTATTTGTCTCACTCCTGTACAAAGTTCTAGAATGTTCGAGATTGTCCTTCGCGAATACCACCGTTCACTTCCTTGAGTCACGACGAGTGCGGTGATATATCACACTTGGGTATTTGTCTCACTCCTGTACAAAGTTCTAGAATGTTCGAGATTGTCCTTCGCGAATACCACCGTTCACTTCCTTGAGTCACGACGAGTGCGGTGATATGCCACACTTAGGTATTTATTCCACCCGCGCACAGGGTTCCAGAAAGTTCTTCAAACTTCCACTTAAATCCCACTGTGTGGACAGGGTTCCAGAAAGCTCTTTAAAACCTCCAGTTAAATCCCACTTCTGACACCAAATTGTCACGGATTTCATAATCCGTCTTTTCTTTTACTTCCAGAAAAAGAATCCGTTAATTAATTACTTCATTATTAACTACTGAACACTACTAATTACAGGTCAACTAAACACTTATTTAATTAATCGCTATCTAAATCACTTTGATATCTCCAACTAAACACTTCACTTCTACACTGTAATACAAGACTTATACAAGACTTATACAAGACTAACTAACTCGACCGTTTATTCTTCTTTTATAGACCCAACGAATATTCCAGGTATATTCCAGTATCTCTAGATCCATTTTCTAGTACGACTGGAATGCTTCTCGGCGATTCCCGATTTTTCCAGGCCCATCTCGATCAGCGGCATGTTGTTTGTTTACCAGAATGGCGTAGGGGCGATCGGGGCAATCTTAGGCAATTCGCGGTGCCACAGTCGTCGGTTTGGGAGTGAGTGGGGCAAATTCCGTGACAGTATGTATCGTGATGCACGTCTGATTGTATCAGCAGCCACGTGTTTGTGTTGCTTCTAGAGCGAAACTGTGATATATAAGCAGTCGAGCCATAAACAGAGTGGTTGGTTCACTTGAAACTGCTTCATAGTACATAGAGCGTGTGTAGAGCGTTATTGCCTATACTAACATCAACGGTCTCTCAAACGCAGTTGATTCAACTGCTAAGTTGTTACTTCTTAGCAGTGCAAGCCTTTCTAGAAGGAAACCCAACGCCTGGGATCCTGTCCTATAGCGCTGGGCTTGTACTGTGCAATACACATGCAGTAAAGGTATAACCAGTGTGTATCCTTAATGTCTGTATCGTGATGCACGTCTGATTGTATCAGCAGCCACGTGTTTGTGTTGCTTCTAGAGGGAAACTGTGATATATATGCAGTCGAGCCATAAACAGAGGGGTTGTGTCACTTGAAACTGCTTCATAGTGCATAGAGCGTGTGTAGAGCGTTATTGTCTATACTAACATCAACGGTCTTACAAACGCAGATATTTTAAACGCTAAGTTGTTGCTTTTTAGCAGTGCAAGCCTTTCTAGTAGGATACCCAACGCCTGGGATCATGTCCTATAGCGCTGGGCTTGTACTGTGCAATACACATGCAGTAAAGGTATAACCAGTGTGTATCCTTAATGTATGTATCGTGATGCACGTCTGATTGTATCAGCAGCCACGTGTTTGTGTTGCTTCAAGAGGGAAACTGTGATATATATGCAGTCGAGCCATAAACAGAGGGGTTGTGTCACTTGAAACTGCTTCATAGTACATAGAGCGTGTGTGGAGCGTTATTGTCTATACTAACATCAACGGTCTCGCAAACGCAGATGATTCAACTGCTAAGTTAGCTTCTTAGCAGTGCAAGCCTTTCTAGAAGGAAACAAAACGCCTGGGATCGTGTCCTATAGCGCTGGGCTTGTACTGTGCAATACACATGTTGTAAAGGTATAAGTCAGTGTGTATCCTTAATGTCTGTATCGTGATGCACGTCTGATTGTATCAGCAGCCACGTGTTTGTGTTGCTTCTAGAGGGAAACTGTGATATATATGCAGTCGAGCCATAAACAGAGGGGTTGTGTCACTTGAAACTGCTTCATAGTGCATAGAGCGTGTGTAGAGCGTTATTGTCTATACTAACATCAACGGTCTTACAAACGCAGATATTTTAAACGCTAAGTTGTTGCTTTTTAGCAGTGCAAGCCTTTCTAGTAGGATACCCAACGCCTGGGATCATGTCCTATAGCGCTGGGCTTGTACTGTGCAATACACATGCAGTAAAGGTATAACCAGTGTGTATCCTTAATGTATGTATCGTGATGCACGTCTGATTGTATCAGCAGCCACGTGTTTGTGTTGCTTCTAGAGGGAAACTGTGATATATAAGCAGTCGAGCCATAAACAGAGTGGTTGGTTCACTTGAAACTGCTTCATAGTACATAAAGCGTGTGCAGAGCGTTCCTGCCTATACTAGCATCAACCGTCTTACAAACGCAGATGATTCAACTGCTAAGTTGTTACTTCTTAGCAGTGCAAACCTTTCTAGAAGGAAACCCAACGCCTGGGATCATGTCCTATAGCGCTGGGCTTGTACTGTGCAATACACATGCAGTAAAGGTATAACCAGTGTGTATCCTTAATGTCTGTATCGTGATGCACGTCTGATTGTATCAGCAGCCACGTGTTTGTGTTGCTTCTAGAGGGAAACTGTGATATATAAGCAAGCGAACCATAAACAGAGGGGTTGTCTCACTTGAAACTACTTCATAGTACATAGAGCGTGTGCAGAGCGTTCCTGCCTATACTAGCATCAACCGTCTTACAAACGCAGATATTTCAAACACTAAGTTGTTACTTCTTAGCAGTGCAAGCCTTTCTAGAAGGAAACAAAACGCCTGGGATCGTGTCCTATAGCGCTGGTCTTGTACTGTGCAATACACATGCTGTAAAGGTATAGCCAGTGGGTATCCTTAATGTCTGTATGGTGATGCACGTCTGATTGTATCAGCAGCCACGTGTTTGTGTTGCTTCTAGAGGAGAACTGTGATATATATGTAGTCGAGCCATAAACAGAGTGGTTGGTTCACTTGAAACTGCTTCAAAGTACATAGAGCGTGTGTAGAGCGTTATTGCCTATACTAACATCAACTGTCTTCAAAACGCAGATGATTCAAACGCTAGTTGTTACTTCTTAGCCGTGCAAGCCTTTCTAGAAGGAAACCCAACGCCTGGGATTGTGTCCTATATCGCTGGGCCTGTACTGTGCAAAACACATGCAGTAAAGGTATAACCAGTGTGTATCCTTAATGTCTGTATCGTGATGCACGTCTGATTGTATAAGCAGCCACGTGTTTGTGTTTCTTCTAGAGGGAAACTGTGATATATAAGCAGTCGAGCCATAAACAGAGTGGTTGGTTCACTTGAAACTGCTTCATAGTACATAGAGCGTGTGTAGAGCGTTATTGTCTATACTAACATCAACGGTCTCGCAAACGTAGATGATGCAACTGCTAAGCTGTTACTTCTTAGCAGTGCAAGCCATTCTAGAAGGAAACCCAACGCCTGGGATAGTGTCCTATAGCGCTGTGCTTATACTGTGCAATACACATGCAGTAAAGGTATTACCAGTGTGTATCCTTAATGTATGTATCATGTATCGTGATGCACGTCTGATTGTATCAGCAGCCACGTGTTTGTGTTGCTTCTAGAGGGAAACTGTGACATATAAGCAGTCGAGTCATAAACAGAGTGGTTGGTTCACTTGAAACTGCTTCATAGTACATAGAGCGGGTGTAGAGCGTTATTGCCTATACTAACATCAACGGTCGCGCAAACGCATATGATTCAACTGCTAAGTTGTTACTTCTTAGCAGTGCAAGCCATTCTAGAAGGAAACCCAACGCCTGGGATCGTGTCCTATATCGCTGGGCTTGTACTGTGCAATACACATGCAGTAAAGGTATAACCAGTGTGTATCCTTAATGTCTGTATCGTGATGCACGTCTGATTGTATCAGCAGCCACGTGTTTGTGTTGCTTCTAGAGCGAAACTGTGATATATAAGCAGTCGAGCCATAAACAGAGTGGTTGTCTCACTTGAAAGTACTTCATAGTCCATAGAGCGTGTGTAGGGCGTTATTGCCCATACCAACAACAACCGTCTGGCAAACGCGGATGATTCAACTGCTAAGTTGTTACATCTTAGCAGTGCAAGCTTATCTAGAAGGAAACCCAACGCCTGAGATCGTGTCCTATAGCGCTGTGCTTGTACTGTGCAATACACATGCAGTAAAGGTATAACCAGTGTGTATCCTTAATTTATGTATCGTGATGCACGTCTGATTGTATCAGCAGCCACGTGTTTGTGTTGCTTCTAGAGGGAAACTGTGATATATATGCAGTCGATCCATAAACAGAGGGGTTGTGTCACTTGAAACTGCTTCATAGTACATAGAGCGTGTGTAGAGCGTTATTGTCTATACTAACATCAACGGTCTCGCAAACGCAGATGATTCAACTGCTAAGTTAGCTTCTTAGCAGTGCAAGCCTTTCTAGAAGGAAACCCAACGTATGGGATCATGTCCTACAGCGCTGGGCTTGTACTGTGCAATACACATGCTGTAAAGGTATAGCCAGTGTGTATCCTTAATGTCTGTATCGTGATGCACGTCTGATTGTATCAGCAGCCACGTGTTTGTGTTGCTTCTAGAGCGAAACTGTGATATATAAGCAGTCGAGCCATAAACAGAGTGGTTGTCTCACTTGAAAGTACTTCATAGTCCATAGAGCGTGTGTAGGGCGTTATTGCCCATACCAACAACAACCGTCTGGCAAACGCGGATGATTCAACTGCTAAGTTGTTACATCTTAGCAGTGCAAGCCTTTCTAGAAGGAAACCCAACGCCTGAGATGGTGTCCTATAGCGCTGTGATTGTTCTGTGCAATACACATGCAGTAAAGATATAACCAGTGTGTATCCTTAATGTCTGTATCGTGATGCACGTCTGATTGTATCAGCAGCCACGTGTTTATGTTTGTTCTAGAGGGATACTGTGATATATACGCAGTCGAGCCATAAACAGAAAGGTTTCACTTGAAACTGCTTCATAGTACATAAAGCGTGTGTAGAGCGTTATTGTCCATACTAGCATCAACCGTCTTACAAACGCAGACGATTCAACTGCTAAGTTGTTACTTCTTAGCAGTGCAAGCCTTTCTAGAAAGAAACAAAACGGCTGGGATCGTGTCCTATAGCGCTGGGCTTGTACTGTGCAATACACATGTTGTAAAGGTATAAGTCAGTGTGTATCCTTAATGTCTGTATCGTGATGCACGTCTGATTGTATCAGCAGCCACGTGTTTGTGTTGCTTCAAGAGGGAAACTGTGATATATATGCAGTCGAGCCATAAACAGAGGGGTTGTGTCACTTGAAACTGCTTCATAGTGCATAGAGCGTGTGTGGAGCGTTATTGTCTATACTAACATCAACGGTCTTACAAAAGCAGATATTTTAGACGCTAAGTTGTTGCTTTTTAGCAGTGCAAGCCTTTCTAAAATATACCCAACGCCTGGGATCATGTCCTATAGCGCTGGGCTTGTACTGTGCAATACACATGCAGTAAAGGTATAACCAGTGTGTATCCTTAATGTATGTATCGTGATGCACGTCTGATTGTATCAGCAGCCACGTGTTTGTGTTGCTTCTAGAGCGAAACTGTGATATATAAGCAGTCGAGCCATAAACAGAGTGGTTGTCTCATTTGAAAGTACTTCATAGTCCATAGAGCGTGTGTAGGGCGTTATTGCCCATACCAACAACAACCGTCTGGCAAACGCGGATGATTCAACTGCTAAGTTGTTACATCTTAGCAGTGCAAGAAGGAAACCCAACGCCTGGGATCATGTCCTATAGCGCTGAGCTTGTACTGTGCAATACACATGCAGTAAAGGTATAACCAGTGTGTATCCTTAATGTATGTATCGTGATGCACGTCTGATTGTATCAGCAGCCACGTGTTTGTGTTGCTTCTAGAGCGAAACTGTGATATATAAGCAGTTGAGCCATAAACAGAGTGGTTGTCTCATTTGAAAGTACTTCATAGTCCATAGAGCGTGTGTAGGGCGTTATTGCCCATTCCAACAACAACCGTCTGGCAAACGCGGATGATTCAACTGATAACTTGTTACATCTTAGCAGTGCAAGAAGGAAACCCAACGCCTGGGATCATGTCCTATAGCGCTGAGCTTGTACTGTGCAATACACATGCAGTAAAGGTATAACCAGTGTGTATCCTTAATGTATGTATCGTGATGCACGTCTGATTGTATCAGCAGCCACGTGTTTGTGTTGCTTCTAGAGCAAAACTGTGATATATAAGCAGTCGAGCCATAAACAGAGTGGTTGTCTCACTTGAAAGTACTTCATAGTCCATAGAGCGTGTGTAGAGCGTTATTGCCTATCCTAACATCAACGGTCTCTCAAACGCAGATGATTCAACTGCTAAGTTGTTACTTCTTAGCAGTGCAAGAAGGAAACCCAACGCCTGGGATCATGTCCTATAGCGCTGAGCTTGTACTGTGCAATACACATGCAGTAAAGGTATAACCAGTGTGTATCCTTAATGTATATATCGTGATGCACGTCTGATTGTATCAGCAGCCACGTGTTTGTGTTGCTTCTAGAGCGAAACTGTGATATATAAGCAGTTGAGCCATAAACAGAGTGGTTGTCTCATTTGAAAGTACTTCATAGTCCATAGAGCGTGTGTAGGGCGTTATTGCCCATACCAACAACAACCGTCTGGCAAACGCGGATGATTCAACTGCTAAGTTGTTACATCTTAGCAGTGCAAGCCCTTCTAGAAGGAAACCCAACGCCTGAGATCGTGTCCTATAGCGCTGTGCTTGTTCTGTGCAATACACATGCAGTAAAGGTATAACCAGTGTGTATCCTTAATGTATGTATCGAGATGCACGGCTGATTGTATCAGAAGCCACGTGTTTATGTTTGTTCTAGAGGGATACTGTGATATATACGCAGTCGAGCCATAAACAGAGCGGTTGTTTCACTTGAAACTGCTTCATAGTACATAAAGCGTGTGTAGAGAGTTATTGTCTATACTAGCATCAACCGTCTTACAAACGCAGATGATTCAACTGCTAAGTTGTTACTTCTTAGCAGTGCAAGCCTTTCTAGAAGGAAACAAAACGCCTGGAATCGTGTCCTATAGCGCTGGGCTTGTACTGTGCAATACACATGTTGTAAAGGTATAAGTCAGTGTGTATCCTTAATGTCTGTATCGTGATGCACGTCTGATTGTATCAGCAGCCACGTGTTTGTGTTGCTTCTAGAGGGAAACTGTGATATATATGCAGTCGAGCCATAAACAGAGGGGTTGTGTCACTTGAAACTGCTTCATAGTGCATAGAGCGTGTGTAGAGCGTTATTGTCTATACTAACATCAACGGTCACGCAAACGCGGATGATTCAACTGCTAAGTTGTTACATCTTAGCAGTGCAAGAAGGAAACCCAACGCCTGGGATCATGTCCTATAGCGCTGAGCTTGTACTGTGCAATACACATGCAGTAAAGGTATAACCAGTGTGTATCCTTAATGTATGTATCGTGATGCACGTCTGATTGTATCAGCAGCCACGTGTTTGTGTTGCTTCTAGAGCGAAACTGTGATATATAAGCAGTTGAGCCATAAACAGAGTGGTTGTCTCATTTGAAAGTACTTCATAGTCCATAGAGCGTGTGTAGGGCGTTATTGCCCATTCCAACAACAACCGTCTGGCAAACGCGGATGATTCAACTGATAATTTGTTACTTCTTAGCAGTGCAAGAAGGAAACCCAACGCCTGGGATCATGTCCTATAGCGCTGAGCTTGTACTGTGCAATACACATGCAGTAAAGGTATAACCAGTGTGTATCCTTAATGTATGTATCGTGATGCACGTCTGATTGTATCAGCAGCCACGTGTTTGTGTTGCTTCTAGAGCAAAACTGTGATATATAAGCAGTCGAGCCATAAACAGAGTGGTTGTCTCACTTGAAAGTACTTCATAGTCCATAGAGCGTGTGTAGAGCGTTATTGTCTATCCTAACATCAACGGTCTCTCAAACGCAGATGATTCAACTGCTAAGTTGTTACTTCTTAGCAGTGCAAGAAGGAAACCCAACGCCTGGGATCATGTCCTATAGCGCTGAGCTTGTACTGTCCAATACACATGCAGTAAAGGTATAACCAGTGTGTATCCTTAATGTATATATCGTGATGCACGTCTGATTGTATCAGCAGCCACGTGTTTGTGTTGTTCCTAGAGCGAAACTGTGATATATAAGCAGTTGAGCCATAAACAGAGTGGTTGTCTCATTTGAAAGTACTTCATAGTCCATAGAGCGTGTGTAGGGCGTTATTGCCCATACCAACAACAACCGTCTGGCAAACGCGGATGATTCAACTGCTAAGTTGTTACATCTTAGCAGTGCAAGCCCTTCTAGAAGGAAACCCAACGCCTGAGATCGTGTCCTATAGCGCTGTGCTTGTTCTGTGCAATACACATGCAGTAAAGGTATAACCAGTGTGTATCCTTAATGTATGTATCGAGATGCAAGGCTGATTGTATCAGCAGCCACGTGTTTATGTTTGTTCTAGAGGGATACTGTGATATATACGCAGTCGAGCCATAAACAGAGCGGTTGTTTCACTTGAAACTGCTTCATAGTACATAAAGCGTGTGTAGAGAGTTATTGTCTATACTAGCATCAACCGTCTTACAAACGCAGATGATTCAACTGCTAATTTGTTATTTCTTAGCAGTGCAAGCCTTTCTAGAAGGAAACAAAACGCCTGGAATCGTGTCCTATAGCGCTGGGCTTGTACTGTGCAATACACATGTTGTAAAGGTATAAGTCAGTGTGTATCCTTAATGTCTGTATCGTGATGCACGTCTGATTGTATCAGCAGCCACGTGTTTGTGTTGCTTCTAGAGGGAAACTGTGATATATAAGCAGTCGAGCCATAAACAGAGTGGTTGTGTCACTTGAAACTGCTTCATAGTGCATAGAGCGTGTGTAGAGCGTTATTGTCTATACTAACATCAACGGTCTTACAAACGCAGATATTTTAAACGCTAAGTTGTTGCTTTTTAGCAGTGCAAGCCTTTCTAGAAGGAAACCCAAAAGCTTGGGATCGTGTCCTATAGCGCTGGGTTTGTGCGCAAACACATGCTGTAAAGGTATAGCCAGTGTGTATCCTTAATGTCTGTATCGTGATGCACGTCTGATTGTATCAGCAGCCACGTGTTTGTGTTGCTTCTAGTTGGAAACTGTGATGTATAAGCAGTCGAGCCATAAACAGAGTGGTTGGTTCACCTGAAACTGCTTCATAGTACATAGAGCGTGTGTAGAGCGTTATTGCCTATCCTAACATCAACGGTCTCTCAAACGCAGATGATTCAACTGCTAAGTTGTTACTTCTTAGCAGTGCAAGAAGGAAACCCAACGCCTGGGATCATGTCCTATAGCGCTGAGCTTGTACTGTGCAATACACATGCAGTAAAGGTATAACCAGTGTGTATCCTTAATGTATGTATCGTGATGCACGTCTGATTGTATCAGCAGCCACGTGTTGCTTCTAGAGCGAAACTGTGATATATAAGCAGTTGAGCCATAAACAGAGTGGTTGTCTCACTTGAAAGAACTTCATAGTCAATAGAGCGTGTGTAGAGCGTTATTGACTATACCAACAACAACCGTCTGGCAAACGCCGATGATTCAACTGCTAAGTTGTTACATCTTAGCAGTGCAAGCCTTTCTAGAAGGAAACCCAACGCCTGAGATCGTGTCCTATAGCGCTGTGCTTGTACTGTGCAATACACATGCTGTAAAGGTATAGCCAGTGTGTATCCTTAATGTATGTATCGAGATGCACGGCTGATTGTATCAGCAGCCACGTGTTTATGTTTGTTCTAGAGGGATACTGTGATATATACGCAGTCGAGCCATAAACAGAGGGGTTGTTTCACTTGAAACTGCTTCATAGTACATAAAGCGTGTGTAGAGCGTTATTGTCTATACTAGCATCAACCGTCTTACAAACGCAGATGATTCAACTGCTAAGTTGTTACTTCTTAGCAGTGCAAGCCTTTCTAAAAGGAAACCCAACGCCTGGGATCATGTCCTATAGCGCTGTGCTTGTCCTGTGCAATACACATGCTGTAAAGGTATAGCCAGTGTGTATCCTTAATGTCTGTATCGTGATGCACGTCTGATTGTATCAGCAGCCACGTGTTTGTGTTGCTTCTAGAGGTAAACTGTGATATATAAGCAGTCGAGCCATAAACAGAGTGGTTGGTTCACCTGAAACTGCTTCATAGTACATAGAGCGTGTGTAGAGCGTTATTGCCTATCCTAACATCAACGGTCTCTCAAACGCAGATGATTCAACTGCTAAGTTGTTACATCTTAGCAGTGCAAGCCTTTCTAGAAGGAAACCCAACGCCTGAGATCGTGTCCTATAGCGCTGTGCTTGTTCTGTGCAATACACATGCAGTAAAGGTATAACCAGTGTGTATCCTTAATGTATGTATCGAGATGCACGGCTGATTGTATCAGAAGCCACGTGTTTATGTTTGTTCTAGAGGGATACTGTGATATATACGCAGTCGAGCCATAAACAGAAGGGTTGTTTCTCTTGAAACTGCTTCATAGTACATAAAGCGTGTGTAGAGCGTTATTGTCTATACTAGCATCAACCGTCTTACAAGCGCAGATGATTCAACTGCTAAGTTGTTACTTCTTAGCAGTGCAAGCCTTTCTAGAAGGAAACCCAACGCCTGGGATAGTGTCCTATAGCGCTGGGCTTGTACTGTGCAATACACATGCAGTAAAGGTATAACCAGTGTGTATCCTTAATGTCTGTATCGTGATGCACGTCTGATTGTATCAGCAGCCACGTGTTTGTGTTGCATCTAGAGGGAAACTGTGATATATATGCAGTCGAGCCATAAACAGAGTGGTTGGTTCACTTGAAACTGCTTCATAGTACATAAAGCGTGTGCAGAGCGTTCCTGCCTATACTAGCATCAACCGTCTTACAAACGCAGATGTTTCAAACGCTAAGTTGTTACTTCTTAGCAGTGCAAGCCTTTCTAGAAGGAAACAAAACGCCTGGGATCGTGTCCTATAGCGCTGGGCTTGTACTGTGCAATACACATGCTGTAAAGGTATAGCCAGTGTGTATCCTTAATGTCTGTATCGTGATGCACGTTTGATTGTATCAGCAGCCACGTGTTTGTGTTGCTTCTACAGGGAAACTGTGATATATAAGCAGTCCAACCATAAACAGAGGGGTTGTTTCACTTGAAACTACTTCATAGTACATAGAGCGTGTGCAGAGGGTTCCTGCCTATACTAGCATCAACCGTATTACAAACGCAGATATTTTAAACGCTAAGTTGTTGCTTTTTAGCAGTGCAAGCCTTTCTAGAAGGAAACAAAACGCCTGGGATCGTGTCCTATAGCGCTGGGCTTGTACTGTGCAATACACATGTTGTAAAGGTATAAGTCAGTGTGTATCCTTAATGTCTGTATCGTGATGCACGTTTGACTGTATCAACAGCCACGTGTTTGTGTTGCTTCTAGAGGGAAACTGTGATATATATGCAGTCGAGCCATAAACAGAGGGGTTGTGTCACTTGAAACTGCTTCATAGTGCATAGAGCGTGTGTAGAGCGTTATTGTCTATACTAACATCAACGGTCTTACAAACGCAGATAGTTTAAACGCTAAGTTGTTGCTGTTTAGCAGTGCAAGCCTTTCTAGAAGGATACCCAACGCCTGAGATCATGTCCTATAGCGCTGGGCTTGTACTGTGCAATACACATGCAGTAAAGGTATAACCAGTGTGTATCCTTAATGTCTGTATCGTGATGCTCGTCTGATTGTATCAGCAGCCACGTGTTTGTGTTGCTTCTAGAGGGAAACTGTGATATATATGCAGTCGAGCCATAAACAGAGGGGTGGTGTCACTTGAAACTGCTTCATAGTACATAGAGCGTGTGTGGAGCGTTATTGTCTATACTAACATCAACGGTCTTACAAACGCAGATATTTTAAACGCTAAGTTGTTGCTTTTTAGCAGTGCAAGCCTTTCTAGAAGGATACCCAATGCCTGGGATCATGTCCTATAGCGCTGGGCTTGTACTGTGCAATACACATGCAGTAAAGGTATAACCAGTGTGTATCCTTAATGTATGTATCGTGATGCACGTCTGATTGTATCAGCAGCAACGTGTTTGTGTTGCTTCAAGAGGGAAACTGTGATATATATGCAGTCGAGCCATAAACAGAGGGGTTGTGTCACTTGAAACTGCTTCATAGTACATAGAGCGTGTGTGGAGCGTTATTGTCTATACTAACATCAACGGTCTTACAAACGCAGATATTTTAAACGCTAAGTTGTTGCTTTTTAGCAGTGCAAGCCTTTCTAGAAGGATACCCAACGCCTGGGATCATGTCCTATAGCGCTGGGCTTGTACTGTGCAATACACATGCAGTAAAGGTATAACCAGTGTGTATCCTTAATGTATGTATCGTGATGCACGTCTGATTGTATCAGCAGCCACGTGTTTGTGTTGCTTCTAAAGGAAACTGTGATATATATGCAGTCGAGCCATAAACAGAGGGGTTGTGTCACTTGAAACTGCTTCATAGTACATAGAGCGTGTGTGGAGCGTTATTGTCTATACTAACATCAACGGTCTCGCAAACGCAGATGATTCAACTGCTAAGTTGTTACTTCTTAGCAGTGCAAGCCTTTCTAGAAGGAAACCCAACGCCTGGGATCATGTCCTAGAACGCTGGGCTTGTACTGTGCAATACACATGCTGTAAAGGTATAGCCAGTGTGTATCCTTAATGTCTGTATCGTGATGCACGTCTGATTGTATCAGCAGCCACGTGTTTGTGTTGTTTCAAGAGGGAAACTGTGATATATATGCAGTCAAGCCATAAACAGAGGGTTGTGTCACTTGAAACTGCTTCATAGTACATAGAGCGTGTGTAGAGCGTTATTGTCTATACTAACATCAACAGTCTTACAAACGCAGATATTTTAAACGCTAAGTTGTTGCTTTTTAGCAGTGCAAGCCTTTCTAGAAGGATACCCAACGCCTGGGATCATGTCCTATAGCGCTGGGCTTGTACTGTGCAATACACATGCAGTAAAGGTATAACCAGTGTGTATCCTTAATGTATGTATCGTGATGCACGTCTGATTGTATCAGCAGCAACGTGTTTGTGTTGCTTCTAGAGGGAAACTGTGATATATATGCAGTCGAGCCATAAACAGAGGGGTTGTGTCACTTGAAACTGCTTCATAGTACATAGAGCGTGTGTGGAGCGTTATTGTCTATACTAACATCAACGGTCTTACAAACGCAGATATTTTAAACGCTAAGTTGTTGCTTTTTAGCAGTGCAAGCCTTTCTAAAAGGATACCCAACGCCTGGGATCATGTCCTATAGCGCTGGGCTTGTACTGTGCAATACACATGCAGTAAAGGTATAACCAGTGTGTATCCTTAATGTATGTATCGTGATGCACGTCTGATTGTATCAGCAGCCACGTGATTGTGTTGCTTCAAGGGGGAAACTGTGATATATATGCAGTCGAGCCATAAACAGAGTGGTTGTGTCACTTGAAACTGCTTCATAGTACATAGAGCTTGTGTGGAGCGTTATTGTCTATACTAACATCAACGGTCTCGCAAACGCAGATGATTCAACTGCTAAGTTAGCTTCTTAGCAGTGCAAGCCTTTCTAGAAGGAAACCCAACGCCTGGGATCATGTCCTATAGCGCTGGGCTTGTACTGTGCAATACACATGCAGTAAAGGTATAACCAGTGTGTATCCTTAATTTATGTATCGTGATGCACGTCTGATTGTATCAGCAGCCACGTGTTTATGTTGCTTCAAGAGGGAAACTGTGATATATATGCAGTCGAGCCATAAACAGAGTGGTTGTGTCACTTGAAACTGCTTCATAGTACATAGAGCGTGTGTAGAGCGTTATTGTCTATACTAACATCAACGGTCTTATAAACGCAGAGCTTTCAAACGATAAGTTGTTCCTTCTTAGCAGTGCAAGCCTTTCTACAAGGATACCCAACGCCTGGGATCATGTCCTATAGCGCTGGGCTTGTACTGTGCAATACACATGCAGTAAAGGTATAACCAGTGTGTATCCTTAATGTCTGTATCGTGATGCACGTCTGATTGTATCAGCAGCCACGTGTTTCAAGAGGGAAACTGTGATATATATGCAGTTAAGCCATAAACAGAGTGGTTGTTTCACTTGAAACTACTTCATAGTACATAGAGCGTGTGTGGAGCGTTATTGTCTATACTAACATCAACGGTCTCGCAAACGCAGATGATTCAACTGCTAAGTTAGCTTCTTAGCAGTGCAAGCCTTTCTAGAAGGAAACCCAACGCCTGGGATCATGTCCTATAGCGCTGGGCTTGTACTGTGCAATACACATGCAGTAAAGGTATAGCCAGTGTGTATCCTTAATGTCTGTATCGTGATGCACGTCTGATTGTATCAGCAGCCACGTGTTTGTGTTGCTTCTAGAGCGAAACTGTGATATATAAGCAGTCGAGCCATAAACAGAGTGGTTGTCTCACTTGAAAGTACTTCATAGTCCATAGAGCGTGTGTAGGGCGTTATTGTCTATACCAACAACAACCGTCTGGCAAACGCGGATGATTCAACTGCTAAGTTGTTACATCTTAGCAGTGCAAGCCTTTCTAGAAGGAAACCCAACGCCTGAGATCGTGTCCTATAGCGCTGTGCTTGTTCTGTGCAATACACATGCAGTAAAGGTATAACCAGTGTGTATCCTTAATGTATGTATCGTGATGCACGTCTGATTGTATCAGCAGCCACGTGTTTGTGTTGCTTCAAAAAGGAAACTGTGATATATATGCAGTCGAGCCATAAACAGAGTGGTTGGTTCACTTGAAACTGCTTCATAGTCCATAGAGCGTGTGTGGAGCGTTATTGTCTATACTAACATCAACGGTCTCGCAAACGCAGATGATTCAACTGCTAAGTTAGCTTCTTAGCAGTGCAAGCCTTTCTAGAAGGAAACCCAATGCCTGGGATCATGTCCTAGAGCGCTGGGCTTGTACTGTGCAATACACATGCTGAAAGGTATAGCCAGTGTGTATCCTTAATGTCTGTATCGTGATGCACGTCTGATTGTATCAGAAGCCACGTGTTTGTGTTGCTTCTAGAGCGAAACTGTGATATATAAGCAGTCGAGCTATAAACAGAGTGGTTGTCTCACTTGAAAGTACTTCATAGTCCATAGAGCGTGTGTAGGGCGTTATTGCCCATACCAACAACAACCGACTGGCAAACGCGGATGATTCAACTGCTAAGTTGTTACATCTTAGCAGTGCAAGCCTTTCTAGAAGGAAACCCAACGCCTGAGATCGTGTCCTATAGCGCTGTGCTTGTTCTGTGCAATACACATGCAGTAAAGGTATAACCAGTGTGTATCCTTAATGTATGTATCGTGATGCACGTCTGATTGTATCAGCAGCCACGTGTTTATGTTTGTTCTAGAGGGATACTGTGATATATACGCAGTCGAGCCATAAACAGAGGGGTTGTTTCACTTGAAACTGCTTCATAGTACATAAAGCGTGTGTAGAGCGTTATTGTCTATACTAGCATCAACCGTCTTACCAACGCAGATGATTCAACTGCTAAGTTGTTATTTCTTAGCAGTGCAAGCCTTTCTAGAAAGAAACAAAACGCCTGGGATCGTGTCCTATAGCGCTGGGCTTGTACTGTGCAATACACATGTTGTAAAGGTATGTATCCTTAATGTCTGTATCGTGATGCACGTCTGATTGTATCAGCAGCCACGTGTTTGTGTTGTTTCTAGAGGGAAACTGTGATATATATGCAGTCGAGCCATAAACAGAGGGGTTGTGTCACTTGAAACTGCTTCATAGTGCATAGAGCGTGTGTAGAGCGTTATTGTCTATACTAACATCAACGGTCTTACAAACGCAGATATTTTAAACGCTAAGTCAGCTTCTTAGCAGTGCAAGCCTTTCTAGAAGGAAACCCAACGCCTGGGATCATGTCCTATAGCGCTGGGCTTGTACTGTGCAATACACATGCAGTAAAGGTATAACCAGTGTGTATCCTTAATGGATGTATCGTGATGCACGTCTGATTGTATCAGCAGCCACGTGTTTGTGTTGCTTCAAGAGGGAAACTGTGATATATATGCAGTCGAGCCATAAACAGAGGGGTTGTGTCACTTGAAACTGCTTCATAGTACATAGAGCGTGTGTAGAGCGTTATTGACTATACTAACATCAACGGTCTTGCAAACGCAGATGATTTAACTGCTAAGTTAGCTTCTTAGCAGTGCAAGCCTTTCTAGAAGGAAACCCAACGCCTGGGATCATGTCCTAGAGCGCTGGGCTTGTACTGTGCAATACACATGCTGTAAAGGTATAGCCAGTGTGTATCCTTAATGTCTGTATCGTGATGCACGTCTGATTGTATCAGCAGCCACGTGTTTGTGTTGCTTCAAGAGGGAAACTGTGATATACATGCAGTCGAGCCATAAACAGAGGGGTTGTGTCACTTGAAACTGCTTCATAGTACATAGAGCGTGTGTAGAGCGTTATTGTCTATACTAACATCAACGGTCTTACAAACGCAGATATTTTAAACGCTAAGTTGTTGCTTTTTAGCAGTGCAAGCCTTTCTAGAAGGATACCCAACGCCTGAGATCATGTCCTATAGCGCTGGGCTTGTACTGTGCAATACACATGCAGGAAAGGTATAACCAGTGTGTATCCTTAATGTATGTATCGTGATGCACGTCTGATTGTATCAGCAGCCACGTGTTTGTGTTGCTTCAAGAGGGAAACTGTGATATATATGCAGTCGAGCCATAAACAGAGGGGTTGTGTCACTTGAAACTGCTTCATAGTACATAGAGCGTGTGTAGAGCGTTATTGTCTATACTAACATCAACGGTCTCGCAAACGCAGATGATTCAACTGCTAAGTTGTTACTTCTTAGCAGTGCAAGCCTTTCTAGAAGGAAACCCAACGCCTGGGATCATGTCCTATAGCGCTGGGCTTGTACTGTGCAATACACATGCAGTAAAGGTATAACCAGTGTGTATCCTTAATGTATGTATCGTGATGCACGTCTGATTGTATCAGCAGCCACGTGTTTGTGTTGCTTCTAGAGGGAAACTGTGATATATAAGCAGTCGAGCCATAAACAGAGGGGTTGTTTCACTTGAAACTGCTTCATAGTACATAGAGCGTGTGTAGGGTGTTATTGCCCATACCAACAACAACCATTTGGCAAACGCGGATGATTCAACTGCTAAGTTGTTACTTCTTAGCAGTGCAAGCCTTTCTAGAAAGAGACCCAACGCCTGGGTTCGTATCCTATAGCGCTGTGCTTGTACACTGCAATACACATGCAGTAAATGCCCAGTGTGTACCTTTAATGTATGTGTTATGATGCACGTCTGATTGTGTCATCAGCCGCGTGTGTGTGTTCTAAAGGGAAACTGTGATATATATGCAGTCGAGCCATAAACAGAGGGGTTGTTTCACTTGAAACTGCTTCATAGTACATAGAGCGTGTGTAGAGTGTTATTGTATATACTAACATCAACGGTCTCGCAAACGCAGATGATTCAAGTGCTAAGTTGTTACTTCTTAGCAGTGCAAGCCTTTCTAGAAGGAAACCCAACACCTGGCGTGGCCTATAATGCTGTGCTTGTACTGTTCAACCCACATTTAGTAAACGTATTACCAGTGTGTATCCTTATTGTCTGTATCGTGATGCACGTCTGATTGTATCAGCAGCCACGTGTTGGTGTTGCTTCAAGAGGGAAACTGTGATATATATGCAGTCGAGCCATAAACACAGGGGTTGTGTCACTTGAAACTGCTTCATAGTACATAAAGCGTGTGTAGAGCGTTATTGTCTATACTAACATCAACGGTCTTACAAACGCAGATATTTCAAACGCTAAGTTGTTACTTCTTAGCAGTGCAAGCCTTTCTAGAAGGAAACCCAACGCCTGGGATCGTGTCCTATATCGCTGGGCTTGTACTGTGCAATACACATGCAGTAAAGTTATAACCAGTGTGTATCCTTAATGTCTGTATCGTGATGCACGTCTGATTGTATCAGCAGCCACGTGCTTGTGTTGCTTCTAGAGGGAAACTGTGATATATATGCAGTCGAGCCATAAACAGAGTGGTTGGTTCACTTGAAACTGCTTCATAGTACATAGAGCGTGTGTAGAGCGTTATTGCCTATACTAACATCAACGGTCTTATAAACGCAGAGGTTTCAAACGCTAAGTTGTTACTTCTTAGCAGTGCAAGATATTCTAGAAGGAAACCCAACGCCTGGGATAGTGTCCTATAGCGCTGGGCTTGTACTGTGCAATACACATGCAGTAAAGGTATAACCAGTGTGTATCCTTAATGTATGTATCATAATGCACGTCTGATTGTATCAGCAGCCACGTGTTTATGTTTGTTCTAGATGGATACTGTGATATATATGCAGTCGAGCCATAAACAGAGGGTTTGTTTCACTTGAAACTGCTTCATAGTACATAGAGCGTGTGTAGAGCGTTATTGCCTATACTAACATCAACGGTCTCGCAAACGCAGATGATTCAACTGCTAAGTTGTTACTTCTTAGCAGTGCAAGCCTTTCTAGAAGGAAACCCAACGCCTGGGATCATGTCCTATACCGCTGGGCTTGTACTGTGCAATACACATGCTGTAAAGGTATAACCAGTGTGTATCCTTAATGTATGTATCGTGATGCACGTCTGATTGTATCAGCAGCCACGTGTTTGTGTTGCTTCTAGAGCGAAACTGTGATATATTAGCAGTCGAGCCATAAACAGAGTGGTTGGTTCACTTGAAACTGCTTCATAGTACATAGAGCGTGTGTAGAATTTTATTGTCTACACTAACATCAACGGTCTTCAAAACGCAGATGATTCAAACGCTAGTTGTTACTTTTTAGCCGTGCAAGCCTTTCTAGAAGGAAACCCAACGCCTGGGATCTTGTCCTATTGCGCTGTGCTTGTACTGTGCAATACACATGCAGTAAAGGTATAACCAGTGTGTATCCTTAATGTATGTATCGTGATGCACGTCTGATTGTATCAGCAGCCACGTGTTTGTGTTGTTTCTAAAGCGAAACTGTGATATATAAGCAGTCGAGCCATAAACAGAGTGGTTGTCTCACTTGAAAGTACTTCATAGTCCATAGAGCGTGTGTAGGGCGTTATTGCCCATACCAACAACAACCGTCTGGCAAACGCGGATGATTCAACTGCTAAGTTGTTATATCTTAGCAGTGCAAGCCTTTCTAGAAGGAAACCCAACGCCTGGGATAGTGTCCTATAACGCTGGGCTTGTACTGTGCAATACACATGCAGTAAAGGTATAACCAGTGTGTATCCTTAATGTCTGTATGATAATGCACGTCTGATTGTATCATCAGCCACGTGCTTGTGTTGCTTCTAGATGGAAACTGTGATATATATGCAGTCGAGCCATAAACAGAGGGGTTGTTTCACTTGAAACTGCTTCATAGTACATAGAGCGTGTGTAGAGCGTTATTGTCTATACTAACATCAACGGTCTCGCAAACGTAGATGATTCAACTGCTAAGTTGTTACTTCTTAGCAGTGCAAGCCATTCTAGAAGGAAACCCAACGCCTGGGATAGTGTCCTATAGCGCTGGGCTTGTACTGTGCAATACATATGCAGTAAAGGTATAACCAGTGTGTATCCTTAATGTCTGTATCGTGATGCACGTCTGATTGTATCAGCAGCCACGTGTTTGTGTTGCTTCTAAAGCGAAACTGTGATATATAAGCAGTCGAGCCATAAACAGAGTGGTTGTCTCACTTGAAAGTACTTCATAGTCCATAGAGCGTGTGTAGAGCGTTATTGCCTATACTAACATCAACGGTCTTATAAACGTAGATGATTCAACTGCTAAGTTGTTACTTCTTAGCAGTGCAAGCCATTCTAGAAGGAAACCCAACGCCTGGGATCGTGTCCTATAGCGCTGGGCATGTAGTGTGCAATACACATGCAGTAAAGGTAAAGCCAGTGTGTATCCTTAATGTCTGTATCGTGATGCATGTCTCATTGTATCAGCAGCCACGTGTTTGTGTTGCTTCTAGAGGAAAACTGTGATATATAAGCAGTCGAGCCATAAACAGAGTGGTTGTCTCACTTGAAGCTGCTTCATAGTACATAGAGCGTGTGTAGAGCGTTACTGCCTCTGCTAGCATCAAAGGTCTTACAAACGCATATGTATCAAACGCTAAGTTGTAATTTCTTAGCAGTGCAAGCCTTTCTTGAAGGAAATCCAACGCCTGGGATCGTGTCCTATAGCGCTGTGCTTGTACTGTGCGATACACATGCAGTAAAGGTATAAACAGTGTGTATCCTTATTGTCTGTATCGTGATGCACCTCTGATTGTATCAGCAGCCACGTGTTTGTGTTGCTTCTAAAGGGAAACTGTGATATATAAGCAGTCGAGCCATAAACAGAGTGGTTGTCTCACTTGAAACTACTTCATAGTACATAGAGCGGGTGTAGAGCGTTACTGCCTATACTAGCAACAACGGTCTTACAAACGCAGATGTTTCAAACGCTAAGTTGTTACTTCTAAGCAGTGCAAGCCTTTCTAGAATTAAACCCAACGCCTAGGATCGTGTCCTATAGCGCTGTGCTTGTACTGTGGAATACACATGCAGTAAAGGTATAACCAGTGTGTATCCTTAATGTATGTGTTATGATGCACATCTGATTGTATAATCAGCCACTTGTTTGTGTTGTTTCTAGAGAGAAACTGTGATATATAAGCAGTCGAACCATAAACAGAGGAGTTGTCTCACTTGAAACTACTTCATAGTACATAGAGCGTGTGTAGAGCGTTACTGCCTATACTAACATCAACGGTCTCGCAAACGCCGATGATTCAACTGCTAAGTTGTTACTTCTAAGCAGTGCAAGCCTTTCTAGATGGAAACCCAACGCCTGGGATCGTGTCCTATAGCGCTGTGCTTGCACTGTGCAATACACATGCAGTAAAGTTATAACCAGTGTGTATCCTTAATGTCTGTATCGTGATGCACGTCTGATTGTATCAGCAGCCACGTGTTTGTGTTGTTTCTAAAGCGAAACTGTGATATATAAGCAGTCGAGCCATAAACAGAGTGGTTGTCTCACTTGAAAGTACTTCATAGTCCATAGAGCGTGTGTAGACCGTTATTGCCTATACTAACATCAACGGTCTCGCAAACGCAAATGATTCAACTGCTAAGTTGTTACTTCTTAGCAGTGCAAGCCATTCTAGAAGGAAACCCAACGCCTGGGATAGTGTCCTATAGCGCTGGGCTTGTACTGTGCAATACACATGCA
>JALDAQ010000110.1:0-33000 GCA_025584915.1 Monochamus saltuarius
TTTATATGAGGAACACCAACCTAAATTAGATAATGAGTCGATCAATCCTTTAGAGGCATATTTTTTGATGATGTGAATCATCGACGACAAACCAAGTAAAATTATTACTTTTCGTTGGTTTAATAAAAAATTTTTGTGTTTGAAAAAGTGACATCATCTGAACAATACAAGCTATTTAGCTTCAAACTAATAACAAAAAAAGTTTTCGTCAAAGAGATTTTATTGACATCTAGGTAACGATAATAATTGTTTTTCTTTTAGTTTTATCTCCAGATCAAGAAACGCCATTTTTTTTTGGTGTTTCTCTTCCTGCCTTCTATCTTCCTCTTTTCTAATTCTAATCTGCTCTTCGAGGTCCAAAATTCTCATCATGTAATACTTTTCCTTGGCCTCAATTACAGGATTTATAATAGCAGGTCTTAATTTTTTTGATACTCCTTTAATTTTCGAGGAGTATAAATACTCCACTTGGATTGTGTCGGTGTCTACAATAAAAATACTGTTAATTTATACCATACTACATGGGCTGCTTCTACAAATAATTTGTATGTTATATACAAGGTATCTACTTTTATTTGTCTACAAATCCGTAAAGCTTTTTATTCGGCAAGATAATCAAAAACAATTTTTTTTATTTTGAAAGATATCGACTGAAAAAACACTGAATAGTTTTTGTTCAAATTTCACACATAGGAGTTTTAAGGGGTCCTGATTAACACCACTTCATCAGATTTTAAATAAAAAAATCACTAAACGTTATTATTGAGTTTCGGGGGTATAAAAAATCATAGCAGGTTTTGGATCACCATCTTAAATGCCGTGGTAGGGTCACAGAAAACGGTTTTCGATGTCATAGAAAATATAAAAAAAAATTGATTATGGTGAAGATTAAAGTTTTTACATTTGTACACAAATAAAAGTAGACAAGTATGTACCTAGACATACAAAATTTATATGAATTGGTCGCTTACTTGTGGTTTTGCAGAAGTTGATCCACTTGCTTCAATAAGATTACTTTTGTAATTTTTTGAAGTGTCCGAACTGAACGTTTCTTTTTCTTCTTTACGTGTTTCTTGCTAAAAAGTCACATAAAGTAGTAAGTACAATTTTTAACAATGTTTGCATTTATACTTACTGCTGTTAAACTGATAGGCGACTCTGATAGAATATTAACAATAATAAGGTCATTCGTCGCAAGGAAAACATTCATATCAGTAAACGAGCAATCGCTCATCACCGGATCTATGTTTGTATCAATATTTTCCTTTTCAGCATTTCTACATTCATTGTCATCCTTATTGTTATAAAACATTGAAATAAAACAATAAATACCCTTATTACCTCATCACAGTCAAATCGATTTTTAAAACCAACCACCGTTTTATAATTGATAATTCTCAGGACCATCTCGATAAGAATATCAAACGTATGAGAAGGGGGAGGACCACCACCAGTGCCTTTGATATAGTTCCTTTCTTCTGCAACTACCTTTCTCGCTCTTGTTTTCAAATTATCAAATTTCGATTTTAGCTGATCAATACTACGGTGTTGCAAAGCAATGGCGTTATATCTACTATCAATTCTGCCCCAAGCAAATCCAAATACCCAACAAATTATGTACTGTCGCCAATAATATTTTGCAATAATTATATTATAGCTACTATACGACATAATAATACAAAACTTCTCCTCATTTGATACTTTGTCGTTTTATTTTCTATGATACTTACCCTTTTCCTTTTCTATCAACTCTAACAATTTAATAAGATCTTCCACTCTAAACACACAGCTTTTCCTTTTTTCAGTTTAGGTTTGATATCCATATCGAAATAAATAAAATCTGTTTCTTCCGTAGGCAAAGACGCAAAAATAAATAAGGTTATGTTTATTTTATTCTGAAAGGTGACAGTAAATTCATGACTGTTCCGCTTAAAATATACAATTGGGTTTCGGAATTACCAGCACTATAATATATTGATAAAGTGTACTTTAACCAGTGGCGTGCCAAGGTCTTCGGGACCCGCCCCCCCGCAATGTATTTCAAGGGGCCCCCCTCTACATCAAAAAAATTAATATACTGCCTATACTGGGTGACAACGAAACTACTGTCTGCGGTGATATTTCAAATCGGTTTATAGATAGAAAAAATTTGGTGTGACCTCACCTTTATATTTTGATTTTTTTTCTTTCGACTTTTTGAAGAATAAGAATTCTAATTAATAAAATTCATATTTCATAGCGTCATAAACGTACCAAATTCCAGCGATAGTATATGGCCAATATGAGTTCTGGTTTATGTTTGGAAAATTACAGAACATAACATTATAACTTTATTTAATAAACATTACTAACACAAAATTGTAACAAAAATAAAACAATTATAACTAACACAAAAATAATCCTTTTAATATAACAAAAATAAACAAATAAAACACATTAACTCTAAAAATATTATTATGATTTGAATCGCATTTCAGGCTTTTTAAATATAGAAAAACTATTTTCTTGTATGTAAAGCAACATATTTATTAACTATTTGGTCTAAGTCTATGCTTTCTGTCCATTCATTTTCTATAGAAATTAATGCCAACGAACTTAGGCGCGATTCACCCATTGTCGATCTTGCAAAACTTTTTATTAGTTTCAGTTTTGAAAATGTTCGTTCTGCTTGAGCCGATGTAACAGGCAGTACTAGAACAACTGAAATGCGGTGCAAATCTCAGATACACTACTAATCAATAATTGATTTTTTCGAAAATAAAATCAGAAAATTCCCGAAAACTGTTCAAATTTTGCAGGCTAACATATAAAAGGTTGTTTATTTGAATTAGCTCCGACGCAAGATTTTGTGTGAGATCGTCTGGATATTTTTCAACTATTTCTTTTACTTTATTAATAATTTCCACTTCTTGCGCTTTAAGGAGTGTTTTGGGATTTAAAATATCGAATTTTGAATAGACATTTGTGAATGCCTCACATCTATTTTTTAGTTGTACTAAAATAGTATCTAGGCAACTGTTGAATACAAAAATTCTTAAACGATTTTTAGGGTCTTCAATTGGTTCATCAACCGCCATTTCATCAAAAAACTTTTTAGTAGTTCGAATTCTTTTGACTGTAAATTGTGGCTCAATACCCCATTCTTTTGCTATTGTTATTGAAGTCTCAAAAATATTTTCAAAATTATTTCTCAAATTCCCTAATTGATCTGAAACATTTGCTATTAAATTTGTGGCTTGTCCAATATCTATATCATTTTTTTGCAAACATTTTGAAAGTAAATTGACATTTTCAAATATTTTTCCTTGAAATGTTAATAAAAATATAAATTCAAAATTTTCTATTTTTTTTTTGTGAGATTTGTATTTTGCCTCATCCCTATATTTGCATTTTCTTTACTTTTGATAAAGGATATGCTGGCAAACCAATTTTATCGACCAAATATTTTAGATATTTACATATTTGTAAGTGTAAGCGTATAAATCATACATTGAGAATTTTTCGGGGGGTATTAAGTGGATGTTTATGCCCTAAGGGATACACTTTGCTAATGGGGATGATTAGCCACCTGAGGGCATAAACATTTATTAAATGTCATACTACCTATTGCATGCACAAATTATAGAATTTTTAAAAATCCAAACATTCCATAAAATAGATAAGTAGGACCATAAAGTAGATAAGCGGATCATGATGTAACTTTATACCCCGCGCGGGATATAAAATGTTACACGCTACATAATAGCGTACTTTATACCCGCACGGGCGTTGGGGGAATTGAAAACTTGAAAACTAATTTATAAAGTCACAATAATAAACTATTATGGTATGACATTAAAAATATACATATGATTTAAATTACAAATACCCCTGACCTCTACATTGTTTAAGACAAATTTTATGTTTCTCTAAAAATTTTAAAATTTCTTGTTCGAAGTCTTTACCTGATTGATGTTTCATTTCGATAAACCCCAAAAATGATTCATGAACATTTATTTTATTATCTTTTATATTAACGTATCTTATAACCATACTCAGCTGATCTTTTTTACTGATGTCCTGAGTAGTGTCCAACTATAAGGGAAAAACTGGTTTAATATCTTCAACAATGGATTGTAATATCGACTCAGAAATCAGTGTAATAAATTTATTTTGGGATCTATTACTTAAGTAATGTCTTCGAGTTTTCTCTATTTTATTTATGTGTAACCCAAGCACTGGATCATATCTTCCCAAAAGTTTAACTATATTTAAAAAAACTCCTTTTGAGGAATCAGCCTCTAGCTTATGTTCGTCTGTGGAAAAAATATCTCTATGTCCTCGAAAAGGTAAATTACAAATTGCAAGAGTCCTTGTCACGTCAATAATAGTACTTCTCTTAATCTTTTCATATCATTTTGTAAATATAAATCTATTGTTTTATTGGCTTTTCACGTCGAGTGCAGCAAACATGCTTCTAAATGGATTGCAGAGTTCTCATGTTTTGAAATCTTTTTTGAGAGGCCTTGCCAATCATTTAGCTTTCCTGTTGTCCAATAGGGATTAAAGGAAGGGTTATGCCTATCAGCAAACAGCCAACATGGGTGACAATATACTCCATCCAGTATTTGTGAGTATGATATCCAGAACTTTATACAGGGTGAGTCAGTCATAATGTCATTAATTTTAACCACGTATTCGGGAGGCCTAATAAAGGCAGAAAATCGAAAAAAAAATTTTTTACTCGACCTTTAAAAAAATAAACAAATCACCCTATAAAAATCAGTAACACGACGCTCCTGGTACGCTACGATGGCGCACCCGACGAAATTCTAATGTCACAGACTTGCCGTATTAACCATGGATGCCACATTTACATACATAATATCATCTAACACATCAGCGTGTTATTCAAATTTACCTCCATTTAGCACTGCATTTCCGCATTTCTTCCCTCAAATTTGTAGATCATGCCACACATTGGAGGGGGGATTTAGAGAATACAAGCAGTAGTTTGTTTATTTCGGTCTAACCTCACGTATTTGGCGTAAATTCACAACGCATAATTTTACAAATTCCGATTATGTGGAAATGGTAGTGTTATACGGAGAATGTTTACGAAATGCGACTGAATTTTATTAATAAAGTGCTATGGACGGATAAAATGCAGTTATACTTATGTGGGCTGTAAACAGGTTAGTATCATACTACTTAAAAACAATACATTTCTAGGCTAGATGTACGTAACTACAAATTGTACATTTGGTTATGTGTGCGGTTAATTGTACTTACGAGTAATACTAAAAATTCATATTTATTTGTAAAACGTAGTGAAAACGTAATATCAAAATTATTAAACTGTAATAGCCTAGCATTCGAAAACATTTATTTATTATCTACATTTGTTTTTATTAACAAATAAATCAATATTTAAGGAAAATTCATTCATGTATCTAGATTAAAAATAGTTTTACTCCTTGTTAAATAACAGTACAAAAACTAGGTAATTCAGGTTACTGACCTAATAAGGTCAAGGTCAAGATTAACTCTCGATTAGCGGCGTGCCATTTCGGTCTTGGACAGTTTTCTGTCGACAACACGATGGTTTTTATTAAGTACTTAGTATTTAAACACGAAACACTTTTCAGCTTCTCAATAATTTACCCATTGGGTATAGGTTTTTATGTAATGTACGTAAATGGTTTATTACTCAGTTTATTATTAGACACGTTGGAGTTTTGTTGCAGTCATAACGGCTACATTTGCTCAGAGAAAATCGACCCGCGAGTGTACGGGTATCGTTTGATTGGGCCGTATTTTCTACGGAAAACCTGAGTGGACCGCGTTACTTGCAATTTTTAATAGAATTATTTGATTATTATTATTTGATTTTATTGGGTATTAACATTTTAAATTATTATTGGCTGAAGTTGAACTGAGCAAGAAAAAATGATATTCTAAAATAGTCAGTACAACCGTTTATTTGTGATGTCTAAAACCTAGGTGGGTAGGTACTATATAGAAAAATATTACAACTTGACAACATTGCATCAGGTCGATATCGAGTTGAACCACAGTTGAACTGTCAGCTGTAACCGACCAAGGCTGTGACCGGTCAGTGACAGTCTGAAAAGGGGGTTTAGATAATGATTTGAAAATATTTTTCGGCGTAAATATGCATTTAGATTTTTTTAATCACGTATTCGCATTATACTCATTATTCCCTATCTCCTCTTAAAATTAATGACATTATGACTGACTCACCCTGTATAAAATTGTAGTTTAAAATTCTCTGCTAATTCATGGGCACAAAGCTCCCACATAATGTTTTTTATTTTAATCAAATATCCGATGGCGCAAAAATAAAATAAAACCAAAGATGGTTGGAAATGTTCTAAATTTTATAAAAACTGTCACAATGGCATATATTTTTTATTAGATTTAGAAAGTTGGCTGAAATGCTTTTTAGTACCAAAAATTGGTCTAAGACCTTTAACATCATCAAAACGCCTTTAACCCAAGTTAGCAATATTTCAAACTATCAAATTGACAGATATTTGTTTCTTCCTTAAAATTAAAAACCCGTCTAAAACCTAAAATCTTATTTATCTTAATTAAACTATTTTAGTAAAAATATTCCCCTTTTCTCCACCCCTGAGAAGTTGATGTCAACCCTCATGAAATAGTACAAACTAGACCTCAGATGGAACCTATCCGTAGGGTCTTTATACCGGTCCGAAGACTCCTCCTCCTCCCACCACTCGACCTTGAATGACCTTCATGACGACGTCACGAATGACCGCTAATTAATTTCAAGGTCATAGGAATAAGTCACCTCCAATTGACCTCTATTTTATATAGTGCACATATCCTTGAATGACCTTCATGAACGACCCTAATGGATTTGAAAGTCATAGTAATAGATGACTTTGAAACGACCTCTGGAAAAATAAATTTTACATACTGTAAGTAATGTCGCACATGTCCTTGAATGACATTGCTGATTGTCACATTTTTTTAGAGGGGATTTGCGCTTATATTACAAAGAAGATTCCACTGGGAAGGCATATACCAGTTTAACAATCAAGCATACAGTTAGTGTTTAGTATAGCGTAAATTTTTGTGTGTTGTGATCAAATTTGATTCAAGTGAGGATAATTATATTTATAATTAATAATGGAATTATCAAAAGATGATTTAAATAAAATTAATGATGTCATTAATGGCGAGTGTGAAAATATTACACAAAAATCGATTTATTCGTTGGACGTATCTAAACCATATTTAATTAATAAATTGTTATTGGTAAATACAAGATTTGGAAAGTGCGTTTTGGCTATACTATTTGATGAAACTTTTAATTCTAAATTCAAATGTTTTTTGCCACAAAGGGTTGTAAACCATCTACCATTGGATATTCTAAACAAAATAAATTATTTCAACACAAGACACACATTAATTTATTTAGGTCAAGGTAAAACAACTTTTAAAGATGCTAAACCTAAAGCATTGATAAAATTTGGATTTAAAGATTAATTTTAAGTAAAAATTTAAAAAAATGTTTCTTCTAGTAGTAAAATTAGAAATTATTTTATTATTTTCATTATTTTTGTTTGATCGCACGCATTAATTTACGCATACTTTTTTAGACTGTTTGTATCTTATAAATATAAGTTCTTTAGTCTTCAACAAATCCTCGCTGGTAATTACGTATTTATAATATATTTTAATTGAAAATTAAATTTTCTTGTTATTTATTATAGGAAGATATCAATATGTGGATGCATTATGCTGCTGAGAATTGGACCAAATCAACAGACCTCCACACTGCTATTGAGAGGCTGGGCGAAGAACTAAGCTGTTTATCGTTTGACCGTCTGCACGCTATGAGCTATGACATGAATTACTGTTTCTTTGAAGAAAAAGTGATAGAACTTCAAAAGGAATGTGATAAGTTTGACAACGGTTCAGAGTTATGCAGCAAATATCGTGCTGGTGACATAAATTTGGAACAATTCTGTGAGGAAATAGTAAAATTAGAATTAAAGAGTTTCCTTATTTATAATTTTTTGGAGTATTTACCACAACCAATAATTGATAAATATAATTTGGTGCGTAAAGATGTGTGTGAGAGTGAAGATGAGGGTGAGGTCGACAACTTGTCATTGTAACACTCTTGTATTATAATTGTATTTTTAGATATAGTGTATTTTGTATGCAAATCTATTTGAATAAATTTTTAACTAGATATATTGTATTTTATTTGTTAGGTATAAACAATTCGAATTTTATTGTGATGTTTAAACAAGATGAAATAAATTTCCATCATAATTTTTAAAAGATCATGTTTTACCACATATGTGCGTAATGTGTTGGGAAAATTCTAGATAAGTGCGTAATGTGTTGGGGAAAAATATGGGTTTTTAGTTATTGACAAAGACAGACAATTACATGAAAGTAGATATCGTAACGGTTTGGATAGCCACATATATCCATAATACACATTCACTTGGTGTTTTTGTTTGATGATGAAAATAATTCTAGTGAATTAAATGTGAAACGTAAATTAATCATTGCTACTGATGTTGTTCGCAAGAAATTCAATTTAATAAAAATTTAAATGTTTTGAAAAAGGATATGTGGCTATTTTTTTCTACAGAACTGTTCAAAGTAATTCAAATAAATCTTACGACGTATATGATAAGATATGTTTGGCAATCCAATTAAAGGATGTTTTATGAATGGGAACTCCAAAAATCCAAATTTCCTGATGTTAATTTAATTGAAAAAGTAAGTCAGTAAAATAAACTAGTTTGTAATATAGTGTGTAATTATAGTTAAAAATTATACCAATAATAAATAAAATATGTGAAATAACTTTTATTAATAAAATTGCTAAAATATAATCACGTTTTATTATAATTATTTTTTTGCTACATAGAATCAAATATTATAAATAAAATAAGAAAACAAGAAATATTTAGTTAAAACTTATTTTAAATACATATAATAAATTTATGAAATACTAAATGGCTTTTATGTACTAGTAAGTTGTTGTCTCAGTTGTTGCTGTTCACTTGTCAAGCACCAACATTCCTTGAAGTGTAAATTATCGTTTAAAAAAATGTCCTGTTTGATAACACAAATATGTATCGGTTCTACCGGCACGACATATGTTGTTCCAGCAATCATCTGTATATATATCACAAGCAAAACATCGTTGTCTAAGGGGCGATTTTTATATTACAAGATTTGCAAAGTTTTCTTGCTATTCCAAAGTTTGTCAATTTTACATTTTTACATGTCTGACACTGCGATGTTTTCTGTCTAATAGGTACTGGATTCTCTTCAACACATTTTACACAAAGTCCTGTACATACACTAATATAATCTTTGTAAATCATACCATAACAATTATAACATGTTGTTATATCTTCATATCTAAAAGAAAACACTACTGTCTTTACTTTGGAGTCCCACTCTTTGGAAACGGCATATTAGTATTTGTTTAATAATAGATTATCTGCTTAGTATCGAAAATATATATGCAGTGAACTTATCTGCCATATGGGAATGTTTTATAGTATATGAGTCACTTTCAAACGACCTCTAGCAAAATAAATTTTAGTTACTACGCATATCCTTGAATGACCTTCATAATTACGTTATGAACGACCGAAAATGAAAGTCATAGTAATAAGGTGACTTTCAAACGACCTCTACCAAAATAAATTTTAGATACTACACATATCCTTGAATTATGATATTCGAATAAACAGCGCATGCTCTACACGAATCACGTTTAATAAAAGGAAAAGAGGAGTAAGACTGAGGGCATTAAGTAAAATTTCTACTCGAGAGTGACATACAAAATGTATTTGTGCAAAGGTTGTGGTAAAAACTTTACTCGCAGTGATAACTTGCGTCGTCACGAAAGAGACTCTTGCAAGATGGTAAATAATTGTCAGCCCGAGGCGAAACGGATTAAATTACATACGAATCCTCAATCAGATACTGTCCAATTAATTAATTGTTGTGATAAAGAGATACAATCACCTACTTCTGTCCAATTAATTAACTGTTGTGATAAAGAGATACCAATAAATCAAATATATGCGCATCGTAGAACATTGGAGCATAGAACAAGATCTTGTACTCCAAAATGTGGTGGTGTACAGCTTGTAAAAAGCGCATTCAAATGTAGAATTATAAGCTATAGAGTGCATAGTGAAGCCAAATATATAGATTTCAAAATATTTTTAATGACGTTAAAGAGAAGATAAAAATATTAGAGGACGTGGTAAATGTTCACAAATCGGTAAAAGTAAATATGGAAATTTTTGCTAGATATATACTACAAACACATGAAACAGTAGACATTAAATCATTCAATAGTTGTAATAGAATCATTGACGAATCTAAGGACCTCAATGCTATTTACCAGGATTTTGTTGATACTATGTCGTCTCAAACATCGGAATTTGACGAAAAAGATTCCGGTGAGTATTAACTAAATACAAAAATACTTTAATATTAATCACTTATATAAATGTGACAGCGCATAGAGAAAGGGACCTAAGGTAAAAAAATCAATTTTCACTTTTTCTTTTTTTTTGATGTGGACAACATATGAGCATCGAATGAGACCGATCCCATGCCCCAAAGTGTTCCCTCCCAGAGATATGCGCGTTTTATGAAATTGAAGTCGACGATTCTAAGCGCAAATAGAAAGGAGGTAAAATTTATTTATTTTCATTTATTTATTTATTTTTTTCCTTATGAACAATTTAAAAAATAGAAAAATCATTTTAATCGACGGTTCTTGCGAATTGGTTCCTTAGAACTTGACGGTACCGGTCCTTTATTTTTTTTCGATTTCTTCTTAACGTCTGCTGCCTCCACTTCTTGAGGATTGTCCACTTCCACCGAATCTTCCTCTTCGTTTCCATTTCCAGAGACCAAAGGAGGAGGAGCAACCGAATCTTTTTTTGAATCGTCAAAACATAAACCCCGGATCTCTTTATACAAGTACCATTGACGCTTCATCGATAACCCTGGTGACGGAATTATAATTGGTTTGTCATCGAAACTGGTATTGTTACTCAAATGTATGTTTTCATTTATGCTGGCTGAATTCGCAAACAGTTTACATCGCACTGGTGACTGAGCAATAAATACAAAGTGATGATACTTCGATATTCCAATTAATGTTTTATATTTAGTGGAGAAGTATTCGTCCCATTTTCTCCACTCAACAACAGGCTCACTTGAGTTTGGAAGTCGAATAGGTACAGGAACATTAAATCCATTACGAGATGATTTTTTAACACAATCAACTACATCCATGAAGCAGTCGACATTAGTTTGGGCATATCTTGATTTGAAAACTCCGAATAAACGATCAGGTGAAAACTTTGTATGTCCGCTTAACAAAAAGTTCAATTCAACTGACTCACATCTGGAAGTATCGACAAGGTGTTGTAAATATCGTATAATCGCATTGTTTTTATTTTGTGAAACACAGTTATCAGCGAATATCACTAATTTTTTAGTTGAATGCACTTCTCGTAGGTAGTAATCAAGCATTGATATTACTGAATTCGGACCTTTTCCAATGGAATCGCTTTCGTCAATACAGAAGATGTGTTGAACATTTTGACGTTCGTTTGTAATTCCGAAAATTGCTGTTTCGCGACCTGATTTAAAGTATGTAGTTCCTATTTGCTGTGGACCCGACGGAAAGCTAACATTTTGAGCATAATCCATAGATATTACTAGATAATCCTCCTCTGGAATACCTGGATACATGGCATTTGGATCAGGCTTGACTAATGTTCTCAAGTCGTTATAGTACTCTCGCTGAATGCTGGCAGATTGCAAATGATCAGAATACACCTTCAATGCTGCTTCTTTTTCAACTTCAGTAACGTTTACTGTATTAACAGCATCTTTTGCAAGATTTCGACACAATTCGCACAAATCGTATGCCGGCTTCATAGTGACGATGTAGGGACAATATTTCTTCCACAGCGTTTGGAAAGTGCGAAGTTTTACGATTTTACCACCCGGTTCGACGCTGTTGGTGTATCTAGTGTAAACAGAAGTCTTACTTTCAGTAGTTGGAAGTTTCAATAAACGATAATCACGATGATTTGGTTGACGTCCAGGTAAAGTGATAGCAACAGTTTCAGCAAAACGGCAGATAAATGAAACAATTTCTTTTTTTTTCCAAAGTAGTTAAAGCATCTGTACGATTAATTTTATTCGTCATGCCATGTTCGCGTGGATAAACACCATTTTTGTCGTAATGTTGGATTAGATTTTTGTAGCGTTTAATTCCCATTGTATACAGGAAGAAGTACATATCACGGCATATCGGCAAACTTCGAAAATAATATATCTGATTGTACCGTTTCTTCATAGCTCGCGATCGATCACCAACTTTTGACCTGAGCATTGCAACGTCACGGTGAGCTGCCAGATGTGCGAGAATAATTAAATCTTGGGATTCCTTATCTAAATTCATTATAGACGTACGAAAATCCACAGCCATCTTCTTAGGGATCACTTCATTGCATTGATTTGAACAACACGGAGGTATTTTTGAACCATACAGTCGAGCAACTACCTTTTCTTCGCGTAAATCAAGATCAGATTTATCAAGGTACATATTATCGGTATCATCTTCAGAGTCACTATCCGATAATTCTGAGAAGTGAACGAAGATGAATTCTGTTTTGCATGGGCAGTAACTTCGGCTTTGCATCCTCCAGTAGGTCCAGTTCAGGAAATATCATCTACCCACATTTTTCAAATGTTTTAAATTTAATAGGTATTGATTTTCCGATTAAACTTAAAGATATACACACATTTGAAACACTGAATAATATATCAATTAACGTATACGGTTTGGAAAGTAATGTCACGGAATTTGTCCCACTCACTCCCAAACCGACGACTGTGGCACCGCGAATTGCCTAAGATTGCCCCGATCGCCCCTACGCCATTCTGGTAAACAAACAACATGCGTGAATCGAGGCGTTACTAGAAAATCGTGGAAACGACGAGAAGCGTTCCAGTCGTACGAGAAAAGGGATCTAGAGATACTGGAATATACCTGGAATATTCGTTGGGTCTATAAAAGAAGAATAAACGGCCGAGTTAGTTAGTCTTGTATAAGTCTTGTATAGAGTTGAAGTGAAGTGTTTATTTAGAGCGATCAAAGCGATTTATATAGCGATTAATTAAATAAGTGTTTAGTTGACCTGTAATTAGTAGTGTTCAGTAGTTAATAAAGAAGTGACTAATTAACGGATTGTTTTTCTGGAAGTAAGAAAAAGACGGATTGGGAAATCCGTGACAATTTGGTGTCGGAAGTGGATTTAGTTGGAAGTTTTAAAGAGCTTTCTGGAACCCTGTCCACAAAGTGGGATTTAAGTGGAAGTTTGAAGAACTTTCTGGAACCCTGTGCGCGGGTGGAATAAATACCCAAGTGTGATATATCACCGCACTCGTCGTGACTCAAGGAAGTGAACGGTGGTATTCGCGAAGGACAATCTGGAACATTCTAGAACTTTGTACGGGAGTGAGACAAAGACCCAAGTGTGATATATCACCGCACTCGTCGTGACTCAAGAAAGTGAACGGTGGTATTCGCGAAGGACAATCTCGAACATTCTAGAACTTTGTACGGGAGTGAGACAAATACCCAAGTGTGACATATCACCGCACTCGTCGCGACTCAAGGAAGTGAACGGTGGTATTCGCGAAGGACAATCTGGAACCTTCTAGAACTTTATACGGGAGTTAAACAAAGACACAAGTGTGACACATCACCGCACTCGTCGTCACTTAAGGAAGTGAACGGTGCTATTTGCGAAGGACATTCTCGAACATACTAGAACTTTATACCGGAGATAAACAAATACACAAGTGTGACAAATCACCGCACTCGTCGTCACTTAAGGAAGTGAACGGTGCTATTTGCGACGGACCTTCTCGAACATTCTCGAACATTCTAGAACTTTATACCGAAGTGAGACTTAGACCCAAGTGTGGCATATCACTGCACTCGTTTCATTGTAAGGAAATCAACGGTGACATTTACAAAAACATTCCTGGACATTCCAGAACATTCTAAAGAAAATAAAGTGAATGCCTGTAACTAGAAGCCAAGTCAATATGGATGTACAAATGGCAAAACTGTTAGAAATGATGCAAACAATGCAAAATAAAATGGAAGACCAGGCGAAGACGATGCAAGAGAAATTAGAAGAGCAGGGACATAAAATGGAAGACCAGGCGAAAACGATACAGGAGAAGTTAGAGGAACAGGGACGGACGATGCAAGAAAATTTGAAGAACAAGGGCATACAATGAAAGATCAGATACAGACAATACAACAGGAAATGAGAAACCAGACGAAAGAAATGCAGGAGAAATTAGAAAATAAACTAGAAGAGCAAGGGTATATAATGAAAGAACAGATACAGACAATACAACAGGAAATGGAAAACCAGACGAAGGATATGCAGACAAAGTTAGAAAAATTGGAGAATACACTAGAAGAAAAACTAGAGGAGCAGTCACATAAGGTAGAAACACAAGTAGAAGAGAAAATGTTAGCACAAAAGCAATAAATGGACGAAGAAATAAACTTGGTTAGAGAAACCTGCGAAGAGCTTCGACATAAATTAGACAAGATAACAAAGGAGGGCGTAATCAAATCAGAAGGACCGGTTATCCGAACTCAGAAGACAAGACCCCCTGAATTCGACGGTAAGGTTTCCTGGAATGTCTATCTGCGTCAGTTTGAAGCAGCAGCATCAGCAAATGAATGGTCTGACTATGAAAAGGCTACAGCTCTGATAGTTGCTCTACGAGGGGAAGCTCTTGACGTCTTACAAGGAGTCCCTGCTGGGCAGCAGAATAACTACGACATATGTTAAAATAGCATATGGAAATGCAATATGGGGATAAGCATCTGCAGCAAGTGTACCAGGCACAATTGAAAAATCGTCACCAGCAGAGTGGAGAGAATTTACAACATTTTGAGACAGACGTTGCTCGACTGGTTCGATTGGCTTATCCAACAGCCCCGTCCGAATTCTTAGACCATCTCTCCATCCAGGTTTTTACCGACGGCCTAAGAGATTGTGAAACCCAGCAGGCACTACGACTCGCCAGACCTAAAACACTGAACGACGCTCTTTCTCATGCACTGGAATTCGAGGCAGCCAAGATGGCATCCGGTAGACATGTTAAACTTCGTGCCATCAGTGATAATAGCGATAATATGGGAAATGGAGACATAATAAGGACGCTGAAGGAGATTGTTGATAAGTTCAGCCCAACTACTAGGACAAAGAAAGAACAATCTGATAGTCGAAGGGATCGCCTTGTTGAATGCTGGAACTGTGGACAGATGGGACATCTGAAGAGACAGTGTAGGGCCCCAGTCGCAGATCAGCAAAGGCGCGACTCCCAAGCGGCAGCCTTCAGGAACATGTTAAAGTGCGGACTATCAGTGATAACCGCGATAGTATGGGAAATGAAGAGATAGTCAAAACACTGAAGGTGGCTATTGATAAGCTCAGCCTAACTGCCAGATCAAAGAGAGGACAACCTGATAGCCGAAGAGATTGCCCACTTCAATGTTGGAACTGTGGGCGGGCTGGTCATCTAAAGGGACAGTGTAGGGCACCAGTCGTGGATCGGCAATGGCGCGACTCCCAGGCAGGCGAGGAACATGGAAACACAGATGCTCTTTCTAGACTTCGTCCGACCAACGGCAAACACTGTAGTAGTCTTGAAAGGAAAGAGGATATATCATTTGTTCCATGTAAGATGGTGGCAGCCCAACCTGAAGACAGATGGAGTTCAGCGGCGATTCGGGAAGACCAGCAAGCTGACTGTGACATCAAGCCTTTATTAGACTGGAAAGAAGCCAACAACCGACCCTCTTGGGCTGAAGTCAGCAGTAAAAGCCCAACATTAAAGAGTTATTGGGCTCAATGGAATTCCTTGGTGTTGGAAGACGGTGTCCTAAAAAGAGCATGGGAGAACAATGACGGAAAGGAGGTCAAAAAACAAGTACTACTCCCGAGGTCCCGGGTCAAGGAAGTGCTGAAGGAAGTACATGGAGGTACTGGGGGTGGACATTTCGGTATCAATAGGACTCTACAGAAGATTAGGGAGCGTTTCTACTGGTTGAGCTGTAGGACAGATGTAGAAGATTGGTGCCGAAAATGTGACGTATGTGCAGCCAGCAAGGGACCGAAGACCCGTTCCAGAGGCAAAATGCGCCAGTACATCGTAGGAGCACCGTTCGAGAGAATTGCCATTGATATCGCTGGCCCATTTCCGAAAACTCAAAATGGAAACCGATATCTGTTAGTCGCCATGGACTACTTCAGCAAATTGCCGGAAGTATAACCTCTTCCCAATCAAGAGACCACAACCGTAGCAGAAGCGCTAGTCAACAACCTGTTCTGCAGATTTGGTGTGCCCATGGAACTACATTCAGATCAGGGCAGAAATTTCGAATCAGGTGTGTTCCGAAAGGTCTGCGAGCTTATGGGAATCCGGAAAACCAGGACCACCCCACTGCATCCCCAGTCAGATGGTATGGTGGAACGCTTCAACGCCACATTAGAAACCAATCTGAGGATGTTTGTGAACGAAAACCAGACAGACTGGGACAAGCTCATTCCACTCTTCCTGTTAGCTTACCGCTCAGCTGTCCATGAAACTACTGGGAAGACTCCCGCAAGGATCATCTTTGGAAGAGAGCTTCGCCTTCCAGCAGATTTAGTATTTGGTCGTCCTGCGGAACAGCCCACAGAGCCAGACACTTACACCCATGAGCTAGAACGAAGACTAGCAGCCGTACACGATCAAGTCAGATCTCGAATGCGACTAGAGAGCGATCGCATGAAGACTCGATACGACGTCCGGGCCAATACAGTCGGATTTCAACAAGGTGACCTGGTGTGGCTGTACAACCCCACGCGGAAGAAAGGAAGATCGCCTACACTACAGAACCGTTGGGAGGGCCCCTACACCGTCATTAAAAGAATAAATTATGTCATCTACCGGATACAGAGGACTCCCAGGAGTAAGATGAAGGTCGTCCATCTGGAGCGTCTGTCCCCGTATAGAGGTGTATCCGATCGGGACGATCGGTCCTAAGGAGGGACAGTGTCACGGAATTTGCCCCACTCACTCCCAAACCGACGACTGTGGCACCGCGAATTGCCTAAGATTGCCCCGATCGCCCCTACGCCATTCTGGTAAACAAACAACATGCGTGAATCGAGGCGTTACTAGAAAATCGTGGAAACGACGAGAAGCGTTCCAGTCGTACGAGAAAAGGGATCTAGAGATACTGGAATATACCTGGAATATTCGTTGGGTCTATAAAAGAAGAATAAACGGCCGAGTTAGTTAGTCTTGTATAAGTCTTGTATAGAGTTGAAGTGAAGTGTTTAGTTAGAGCGATCAAAGCGATTTATATAGCGATTAATTAAATAAGTGTTTAGTTGAGCTGTAATTAGTAGTGTTCAGTAGTTAATAAAGAAGTGACTAATTAACGGATTGTTTTTCTGGAAGTGAAAGAAAAGACGGATTGGGAAATCCGTGACAGTATTTTCGAAAAAAATAAATTAAAATATGAAATAGTCGGACCATTACGTTATTCATCAAATAAATTGAGATATCATATAAATTTATTACTTATTACAAAGGAATGTGGTCAAAATCATCATTGTAATACCGAATGTGCGAAAAGTCATTACTGTTGGATTAAGGATTTGTCGAGATTGGTTTCCAGTCAAATTTCAAAAAGTGAACATAAAAAATATTTTTGTGATGGTTGTTTGTTGTATTTTGGTAGTGAAAGATTGTTATCGCAGCATCAGAGTAGAGACTGCAACTATATTTACACAACAACACCTAGTGTGGAACCACGTATAGATAAATTTGGCAAGTTCGTTCCCGAAAATATTTTAAAATTTGAAAATTTTGAAAAACAAATGAAGTTACCTTTCGTAATATATGCCGACTTTGAATCAGTTTTGAAACCCATGGACATATGTGAACCCAACCCCGATAAATCTTTTACATGTAAAACTTTTAGGCACGAACCATTCTCATTCGCGTATTTAATAAAGTGCTCATTCGATGATTCGTTATCAAAGTTAGTTTTTATAGAGGAATGATGCGGCAAATGTATTCGTAAGACGCTTAGAATCGGATGTAACTCAAATTTATAACAATTACTTAAAAGAAGTAGTTCCGATGTTGCCATTATCTAGAGAAGAGGAACAGTATTTCGACAACGCAACTATTTGTAGTATATGCGAAAACCGTTTGAATTAGGTGAAAAAGATTAGAGACCACAATCACATAACCGGAATAAATACACCAGGTGCAACACATTCTATTTGCAATCTAAATTATAAATTACCAAATTTTATTCCGATTATATTGCATAATATGTCAGGGTACAATAGTCACCTCTTTATACGCGAATTGTGTTAAAATAAAGACAAGGTCGATGTGATAGCTCAGAGCAAAGAAAAATATATTTCATTCACAAAACACCTTTACATGCACGATTATGTTAGAAATGATGGTAAAGTAAAGAAAGTTTTTATAAAAATGAGGTTTATTGATAGCTTTAAATTTTTGTCTGCATCTCTGGAAGATTTAGCGGCTAATTTAAGTGATAGTCAATTCGAAGAAACTGCAAAATATTTCTCTGGCCAAGAACATTTCAACTTAATCAGGCAAAATGGTGTTTTCCCATACAGTTTTATAACATGTTTAGATAAATTAAAAAACGAAAGCTTACCATCAAAAGAGGAATTTTATAATAAATTAAATGAGGAACATATAACTGATGCAGAATATGAAAGGGCGCGAAAAACATTCTGATATTTATTTAAAATCAGACGTACTTATATTATGTGACGTATTTGAAAATTTTAGAAAATTATCATTAAATCAATATAAATTAGACCCCGCACAGTACTATACAGCACCCGGATTGTCTTGGGATGCGATGCTGCGATTAACTAAAATAGAATTAGAACTTTTAACCGATGTTGCAATGATACAATTCTTTAAAGCTGGCATCCGCGGGGGCATCTCAACATGTACTGGAAGAAAACATATCGCAAATAATATATTTCTTCCACAATTTAATTCCGAGGAGCCTTCATCTTTTATTAGATATTTAGACGCGACAAATCTTTACGGACATAGCATGGAACAATTTCTACCTACTAGAGACTTTTTGTTTTTAGCTGAAAATGAAATTTCGAAATTTAACGTTATGGATATTCCTGATGAAGGTTCTTATGGTTACGCATTAGAAGTAGATATATCGTATCCCAAGGAGTTGCAAGATGCATACGCTGATTTACCGTTTTTGGCTGAGTCTATCATTCCGCCCAGTTCGAACTCAAAATTGCCTAAATTGATTCCAAACTTAAATAATAAAAGTAATTATATAATACATTTTAGAAATTTGAAACAAGCAATAAGAAATGGTTTGAGAGTGACAAAAATACACCGCATAATCAAGTTTCAGCAAAGCTCTTGGTTAAAAGTATATATTGATCTTAATACTAAAATGAGAAATGCGGCAAATAAATTCGAAAAGACTTTTATAAATTGATGAATAATGCAGTTTATGGAAAGACTATGGAAAATGTTGATAATCGTACGGATATAAAATTAAGAACTCATTGGGAAAAACACAGAAAAACACTTGGTGCAAACGCACTTATCGCTAGACCAAATTTTAAAACATGTACAGTGTTTTCAGAAGATTTCGTTGCTATACATATGGGCAGATTAAAGATTCACTATAACAAACCTCTATACCTTGGATTTTCTATATTGGAGTTATCAAAGACAGTATTATATAGTTTCTTTTATGATACAATAAAAAGGAATTATGGTCATAATGCTTCGTTACTGTATACTGACACAGATTCCTTAATTATTAAAATTTACACGGATAATTTTTAAGAATTTATCAAATCAAATACGTCGACACGTCTAACTTTAAACACGAAAATAAATTTGGCATTCCTGTAACTTCTTCAAGGCTGGGTAGAATGAAAGACGAATTTGCTGGTGATCCAATATTAGAGTTTTATGGAATAGGTGCTAAAGCTTATTATGTAAAACCTGTTAACAACGAAATAAAAAAAGCAAAAGTGGTAAAGAAGTCTGTCATAAAGAATAATTTAACGGTTGAAGATTACAGAAAAATCGTAGAGCAGGGCGGTCTAATTTTTAGAAAGATGAGTTCTTTCCACAGCGAGTTACACGATATCTATACCGAAGTAAAAAACAAGGTAGCTCTTTCGCATTATGATGATAAGCGATTTGTAATTCCAAATTCACATTTGACTCTACCTTGGTTCCACGATGACATTCAATACTGCCAAACCGAATACAATAAAATTTTGAATGTTTTGTAGGTGCTTTAAGTCATTTGGGTCAAATAAATAAAGAAAATAATTTACAAATGTTAATTCATATTTGTAGAAAACACTATTTCAAGAATACGGTGCCAGACAAACCTGTTTTATTGTATCTTATAGTTACATTATATAACTTCACTAAATTTGTTTTATATTGCAGGTTAAAGTAACATCTAATAAATATGTATCTTTATAGTTTGAAGTGCATTTATTAGGGTCTTAGGTCCCATTATAGAGTATCTGTAAAGGTGCAATATACCTATAAAATTTCATTATTTTATAACATCAACTCTTCACCCCATAGACTGTTAATAAATAAGATTAGTAAAAAAGCAGTATTTGTACTTAGAATTGTATTTACTGGAATATTACGTTTAATAAGGTACTAATAAATATTTATATAAGTATATACAAAATGGTTTTAGAAATGTATTGAAAATATATTTTTTTGTATCATAATACTATTAGATAATTTTAATAAACTTGAATTTGTTTAAAATATTAACTAAAATTAATTTAATCTGTTTATTTTAATTATTAAATCAGTGTATCTGATGAGAAATATTTGTAATAGGTAAGTTCGAAATTTTTACTATGTTTTAGTAAAAGATATATAAAATAAAATATTCTTAAAATTTCTTTAAATTATTTTATATTGAGGTCAAAAAATTCCTAACAAATAGCGCCTTTTGTACTTTGAAACAAATTATAAATATTTGCATCAATGTAGAATTTTAAACATGTTTTAGAATTTTGCGTTATTATATACTGAAAAATATTTGTAAATTTTCATAAACAAAGCTAAGAGATATTACATTATGCACATGTTTTAGGAAATATTCATAAACTCAATACTGAGAATTTAAATAAAACTGAATTAATTTGAAATAATTTAACAAATAGTAATCTTTTTTTAGAGAGATTTTTTTACAATATAAGGTGCAGTTTATTAAGATAGTTGATTTAAATTAGAAAATATTTTGTAATCGGTAAACCCATGATAATGTATTTAGAAATTAATTTTAAAATGATTATTAAAAATAAAATTTCATTGATAGTTACAACACATAAACATTTTAAATAGTATTACAATTTGTTTTGTTTTAATTTGAGATTAAAATAATTCCTAATAAATTTCTGTACTTTGAGATAATTTCAATAAATTTGAAAAATCAAAAAAATAATTTAACAGAACCAATCTTTTTTTAATCTGTTTTGTAGAACATACAGTTTATTACAGTATATTTTCTAATATGAAAACCTATAATGCAAATTTTAAATTTTTTAGTAAAAAATGTATTCATTGTCATGTATTTATAATTTATATAAAATTAGATATTCACACATTTTTATGCCGAGATTTAAAATCCCAATACAAAATGGTCTTAGAAATTTGCTATCCACAAATTGTCGATATAGATAATTTTAATAATCTTGAATTTGTTTAAAATATTAATTAAAATTAATTTAATATGTTTCTTTTATTAAATCTTGTAACGTCTAAACTGTTTGCTAAAATAAAAAAATATATTTTTATGCAGTTTCGACAATTACTGCACGACAGCTTCAAAGGTTAGGGGCAGTGGGCGTGGATCTCTGTTAAAAAAGGTGAATAGATTTTATAATCACTGTTTGAGTGTTTTTTATTGTTAATAAAGTGCAAGCTATATGTTTTGGGCGCCAGTCAACAGATTTTGTTGACAAGGAAAGGGATAAAAGCGCAGAATGAACAAAAGAAAAATAATGAATAAAGTACTATTTACTACAAAAAAAATGTTAGTGTATATAACAAATAGTGCAAGGAAAAAGGCAAGTATATAACAATTTCAGTAACAACAAAGTTTCATATAAAACAGGTATGGAAAACAAACAGTATGTACTATGGTGCTTTATAGTTACGTAAGTTATTCATACTAAGGTTCTACATAATACTTAGTATGTAGTGTAATGACTAATAAATGCAAGTATGCAAAAAAATTACAAAATAAATAAGAATACCCACAGTACAATAATAAATCAACGATTAGCACATTAATATAGTGTTTGAAAACATTAAATTTAAAAGGTAAGTATTTTGGACATACTAATTGTATGTTAATGTATTAGTAATTAGCCTGAGTGAAGTATTCTAATGAGAATTTGTGTTTAAATTTTCTAGTATATGTGTGTGATATCAAATAAGGTAAATAATCAACTTTTGAGATATATACATATATACAGGGTGTCCAGAAACTCTCCTGACAAACGAAGACTGGAGATTCCTCAGATAATTTTAAGACAATTTAACCCAATTCACCTAGTCCTAGAGCTCTTTGAAGATGGCGCCTTGTAAATAGTTTTGTTTAAATACCTCCAGAACGCTTCTACTTAGAAAAACAAAAACTGGTATGCTTGTTTAGCCTTCAGAGATGAATCGATTCCATCAATTGCGAATTTCTAGTACCGGTCATAGGCGTCCGTTTTGGGTAGGTCAACGGTTATTTTAACGCATAACTTTTTTGTCTTTAACTTTTAAGCATTTGTGACACTAGATTATTAAATTTTCAGGTATTCTAGTACTAAAAGGTACTCTTACTTTAAGTCATTAGGATACGCCGTTTTCTAGAAAAATGGATTTGAAAATTTTCGTTTTTTCGTCATTAAAGTTCAATTTATATTTTTTGCACTAGTTGGCTCTGAACTGCCAACAAAAGTAAAACAACCGTTTTTCATTGTCAAATTGTTGTCAGTTCGCGAAGTTTATCTTTTAATTTTTTACTTTGTGGAATTCAAACACAACGATTTCAATTTTTATATTTATATTCTTTTCATTTTACAAAGGTGCAAGCACTGCTAGAAGAAGATTTTCCTGCTCGTGTAGAATTCACTAGATGGTTACAAAACAGAAAAATCAAGATGAAGATTTTTTCAGATACATTTTGTTTGGTGACGAAGCTACATTCACAAAAAAGGGATTTTTAATGTACATAATGCACATTATTATTCGTACGTTGGTGACAATCCTCACGTTGTTCAACAATTTAAGCATCAGCATAGGTTTAAGATAAACGTCTGGATAGGAGTAGTTGACAATTATCTACTTGGACCTATGGAATTACCTGCTCGTTTAAATGGTGCTGATTATTTACATTTCCTGCAAAATATTTTACCTGATTTGTTACATGAGGTGCGTTTAAATATTCGGCAAAACTTATGGTTTCTACACGACGGCTGTCCGGCCCACTTTAGCAAGAATGTACGAGACTTTCTAGATAATAACTACGAAGACCATTGGATTTGAAGAGGAGGTCAAGTTGCTTGGCCAGAAAGGTCGCCGGATTAGAATCCTAGCGATTATTTTCTTTGGGGATACATAAAAGAATTTGTTTATTCCGTTACGATACAAAATCGTGCACAACTCTGGCGAAGAATACAAGATGCTTGCAACGAATTTAGAAATAACTTTGGAATTTTTGCAAGAATTCGGCGTTCTCTAAGCAAAAGGGTAAATTTATGCATAGAGACTAATGGTCATCACATTGAACATCTTTTGTAACTATCTACCTTTGATACTTTTTTTTGTTACTTTAATTCCATTGTAATAAATACTTTGTTTTTAAAAATCTTTATCTAAAATTTTTAAACTTTAATGACGAAAAAACGAAAAATTTTCAAATCCGTTTTTCTAGAAAACCGTGTATCCTAATGACTTAAAGTGAGAGTACCTTTTAGTACTAGAATACCTGAAAATTTAATAATCTAGTGTCACAAATGCTTAAAAGTTAAATACAAAGAAGTTATGCGTTAAAATAACCGTTGACCTACCCAAAACGGACGCCTATGACCGGTACTAGAAATTCGCAATTGATGGAATCGATTCATCTCTGAAGGCTAAACAAGCGTACCAGTTTTTGTTTTTCTAAGTAGAAGCATTCTGGAGATATTTAAACAAAACTATTTACAAGGCGCCATCTTCAAAGAGCTCTAGTTCCCTTAGGAAGCATTTTCGGACTAGGTGAATTGGGTTAAATTGTCTTAAAATTATCTGAGGAATCTCCGGTCTTCGTTTGTCAGGAGAGTTTCTGGACACCCTGTATATCGCTTAAAGTCCTCGAGACAGCTGTCTTAAAGTTACAAATGAACATGTAATAAAAATAACAACATTATATAACAACATAAAAGGTAAGTATATAGAACGAACAATATTCTTAATATCTTCATTAATTGGTGTGAATTATATCACTAATATATTTTCTTGATTTCAGGCAGGCAGTGTGTTTCCATGGGCATAACAAAAAAGGAAAGTTACTCACAGTTATGAAGATTGCTACTTTGACATCCTGGTATATGATAGGGTAAATATTTAATTATCGTGGGCTGATGATTTTCCGTGGTACGGGATACGAGCGGTTACGACATAAGGGCCAGAAATATCTTCGGGAATGCTCGGCAACTAACAATGTGCATTATTTGCACAACCAGATAACATGCTGTGGTGTGGACCAATATCAAATTGTTAATATCAACGACAAAATTAACAAAACTGATTATACAATCAGTTACTAGGTAAAACCTGAAATAATTCATTCGTCTAAATGTCAAATTGAAAATATATGTAAAATTTAACAAAATAATATAAAATTTTGATTCTGACCTTAGATATTTTTAGGTTTTCCTTAGATTTACAAATTTCTCCCAGTGAGACTTCTCGACACCACACCTATTCCGTCCGTTAGTTCTGTCTTCTCGCCTTTTTTGTCGTCGAGCAAAAACTCGCGAGTTCCGCTTCGAATTTTAGGATTTTATCGATAATAATTAAGTGAATATTTGAAATATATTTACTTCTTCCTCGTTATATGTATAATAATAAACAATAATAGTAGATAAGCAATGTAAATTCGAATAATGGGCCTCAATAAAATCACTGCACAAACATTGTTAAATATTTGTTAATTTCAAAAATATTTCGAGAAATAGGCAACCTTTTTAGCATACTTGAGTAAAATGAATAGTCTATACGTCAACTTAATTGCTTGATAATTTGAACTGTTACAATCTGTATCTGATGAGAAATACTTGTAATAGATAAATTCGAAATTTTTACTATGTTTTAGTAAAAGATATATAAAAATAAAATATTGTTACAATTTCTTTATTTTATTTTATATTGAGGTAAAAATTCCTTGTAAATAGCACCTTTTGTACTTTGAAACAAATTATAAATGTTTGCAGCAATGTAGAATTTTAAACATTTTAGAAAATTATTATTATACTGAAAATATTTGTAAATTTTAATAAACAAAATTATGAGATATTACATTATGCACGTTTTCGGATAAATTTAAAAATAATTTTAGAAAATATTCATAATCTCAATACTGAAATAATTTAAATAAAACTGAATTAGTTTGAAATAATTTAACAATAGTAATTTTTTTGAGACTTTTTTTAGAATATTCAGTTTATTAAGATAGATGACTTGAATTAGAAATATTTTGTAATCGGTAAACCCATAATACCTAATGTATTTAGAAACTCTGTAGTAAAAGAAATAAATTTTAAAATGATTATTTAAAATAAAATTTCATTGTGATACACATACACATTTTAAATAGTCCTACAAATTTTTGTTTTATTTTGAAATTAAAATAATTCCTAATAAATTTCTGTACTTTGAGATAATTTTAATAAATATGAAAAGAAATCAAAAAAATTAACAAATATTTAACAATCTTTTTTAGTCTGTTCTGTAGAACATGGGCACAGTTTATTACAAAATATTTTCTAATATGTAAACCCATAATGCAAATGAAAAATTTTCAGTAAAAAATATTTAAAATGATTATTTAAAATATATTCATCATCCTAATATATACATTTATATATATATATATATATATATATATAATAATAATAATAATAATAATAATAATGCCTTTATTAATGCGTGAAAAATTATTAATACAAAAGAAAATAATTCAAAGGATGGCGATATTCACCATACGGTGCTCTTCCATATAACCATCCAGAAAATTAAGAAAACATAACATAACAGAACGTACGCTACTGAAAAATTAAAGAATAACCAATTACAATCATTTAACTGAACATTTTTTAAAGACTTTTTAAAACTGTGAACAGACTTGAGGACCTGACATCATTAGGCAAGGAATTATAATTTTTATAGCGTTATAAGTAAATGACCGCTGAAACAGAGCAGTTCTATGCCTTGGAACACAAAACTTGTAACGATTACGAGTGGGTAATTGATGAACATTAAAATTTGTAATAAACTTTGAGGTTAGATATTCAGGTTTATGATTGAACAATATCTTAAATGTCAAGCAAGATAACTGAATCTGAAATCTGGTATTAAGATTCAACCAATTCGAATGTTTAAAATAAGTAGAAATATGATCAAACTTACGAAGATTATAACTGAACCTGATACAAGCATTTTGAATCTTTTGCAGACACTCTTTATCCCTGTGCACTAATGCAGGCCAGTACACAACCATGCAGTATGCCAAAGTGGATAATATTAACGAGTCACATATTTTTAATTTAATATCAGTGCTAAGAAGATCTTTATGCATGTAAAGAACTTTCAACTTACCAAAAGATTTCTGAGTAAGATAGTTAACATGTTTAGCAAATCGAAGAGAATTGTCTACCTATAAACCAAGATTTTTGCAGTTATCAGAAGGACAAGAAGATGGCCATTTAAATTAATGGTATCTGGGCCAGTTATAATGGTATTATACTTATTTCCAAAAAGTAATAATTGAGTTTTAGTTTCATTTAAAATAAGGTTATGAGCCAAAGATATTTCAGAAATAGAATTAAGGTCAGAGTTGATTTGAACTACAGCTGAAGAAATGTCAGAAGGATTAAAAGAGAAATATATCTGAGTATCATCAGCGTACTGATGCGATTGACAATGTTGAAGGTAAGTACAAAAGTCAGCAGTATAAATAGAAAGAGAAGAGGTCCTAGGACACTACCTTGGGGAACACCAGTGGAAATATTATTAAATCGAGATATATCTGCATTCAAAACAACCCTTTGACGTCTACCTGATAGATAATTTTTAAAGAATGAGACAGCAATGTCGCTAAAACCGAAGTATTTTAATTTAGTACAAAGTGTGACATGATCTAGAGTGTCAAATGCTTTACTAAAATCCAGAAGAACAAGACAGGCACATTTATTCACATCAATGTCTCTAATTAGATCATCCGTGACTTTTAGTAGAGCAGTGCAAGTACTATAATGAGTTCGGAAACCAGACTGAGTATCAGGAAGGATATTGTTAGTGTAATTAATTACTAACCTGTTCAGAAACAACTTTTTCTAATATTTTTGAAAGTGTTGGAAGGATACTAATTGGTCGAAAGTTAGATGTAGACGTGGGGTTATTAATTTTCGCAATAGGTATAATGTTTGCATCTTTCCATGCAGAAGGAAAAACTCCATCCGAAAGGCATTTATTTATAAGAAAAGCAATATGATTGCTTAAATATGGAGTAACAAGAGATACCATTTTTAGGTCGATTCCATCACAGCCTTTAGCAGAAGATTTAAGTTTACTAATAATTCTATCAATTTTATCAGGGGTAACATCAGTAAATATGAACTTGTTATCAGAATTACAATAATACTTATTTACATAATTGTCTGAGATGAGAGTACCGATATTCTGTGATGAGTGAGATAAAGGAGTAGCAAAAAAGGTAAGAAAATCATCAGAATTTCCCACATTAATTTTTAAACAAACCCATAATTGTTCCAAAGGAGAATCAGGCCTGCCCTCCACATTAATTAATTCAAATTTTATACATGATTTAATGTAAAATGCAACCCCTCCACCACGAGAAGGACGGTCATATCTAACAAGACCATATCCATCAATCGCTAAACCTGCGTCAGAAACACCCACGTCGAGCCAAGTTTCCGATAAACCTAAGATGTCAGGCTCCTCAACTGTAATAAAATCAGAAATAAAATTGTATTTAGCACGTATACATATATAGAAAATTAAATATTCTTTTATGATGAGATTTAAAAATCTTAATAAAAGCAACTTCTCTACTTTTAACCAAACAGAATTTTGAACGCGTTTTTAGCATTATTCTATACTGAAAATTATTTGTAAACATAACTATAAGATATAGCAATAATATTTCCTTTGTTGATCAAAATAAAAAATAAATAAAATAGTTTGTACTCACCACTCACTCGCAGGTTTTGATTTTCAAATAATGAATTTCTGTTAACAATTACTTAATACCCTGTAGATTCCATATGCACCCCATGAAACTAGCGCACTTGCTTGTAGTATAGACTGTCAATCTTGGCAAACATGCGCGTCTGTGATGGCGCGCTGAGTCAGGCATGCGCACTATTAAGGGTTGAGGGAGGTAGTTTCAAAGGAACAAAAGAATTTAATTTTTGGAGAAGCTCATTTTTGTGTCGTCTATACGTTACAACAAAGTACTCCGCGTTTTTATTGTGTTTTCCTCGTGTTTAAAAATTTTATTTTTTGAAAATGAAGACTAGTGTTAGTAAAACAATTAGCACCCACAGTCACTGTAATATTGCAAGTTAGCCCCAATTCATGTCGGAGCAGGAGCGCGAAACAGTGCAAAAATGTTGTGTGAACTGAAACCCGCCCAAGTTTCAGAAAGGTCGCACAATAAGGTGGTTATATTGTCCGAAGACATTGTGCAACGGGCCTTAAACAACGCGGGCCTATCTGTCGAAGATGGTGCCACTGCGACGACGGAATCGTCAAGTTCACGGAAGCGGAAGGACAGACGTTCTTCTAGTTCCGACATCTCATCCAAAAAATCTCGTCCTTCCGCATCTAGTGAGCGTCCATCAAAAAGCCGTCGTCGTAGTAGCCACACCAGCGACGACACCCACCGCCACAGGCAGTTGAAGCACCTTCTTCAACAACCAATTCTGTCGGAAGCGGTGGAGAGAAAGGAGCGGCCCCAGGAGCAGGTGGCACAACCTATCGTGTCGGAAGCTGTGGTGAGCGAGGAACACCGCCAGGGCCAGGTGGTGAGACTGGAGCACCCCCAGCAACAGGTGGCTGTGGAAACGGTACAAGTATCCACACTACAACGCCCTCCACAGGTGGAGGAATTGGAAGCGTCGGTGGTTCCACACATCATCGACCATGTGAAAATATTCCAGGAAATGTCTCCACTTGGTGAAGGCGTTGTGGAAATCATTGATGAAACCCCACCTAGGGAGGAGGTGGATAATGGTGTACTCCGCCACCTGGGTGTGCCCATTGAAGCAGATGAAATTCTATATTTAAATACTTTCAATAGAACACGAGAACTTAGACAACTACGAAATGATTGTTCGCTTATTGTGCAACAGCGTCTCGAAAAATTCGAACGCTCAAGAGAAAGTCTTCGTAGCGCTGTTGTAGACTTAGAGGTTGTAGACTTGTATTATTGATAGTGGACTGTTTAGTTTTTTGAATTGTTTTATTGAAATAAAGATAGTAGGTACATTACATCTGTCCCTTCTGATGGGCAGTTACAGACTAACTTACTGGACCTTCGTCCGTTCTCGGACCTATTAAACATTTACCCGTTAGAGGGCGCTCAATCATGACACAACATACCGCCCCCCTTGAAGTAACAAAGTTAGTTCAATTTTATTTTTAAATAACTACAACTAACATGAATGAAATATGAAAAATATAAATGTTAATATCAAATATTTGAGTCAGTTATTGTCTTATGATGGCAATTTGCACACCTTGTTTAGCGATCGCTTCACGACACTATCACTACACTTTATAGTTACCACTCTTACGACACCATCGCTGCCTGGGTGTAGCTGAAGGATCCGCCCTAGTCGCCATTGTCCTGGTGGAAGATTGTCCTCCTTGACAATCACAAAGTCGTTAATTTGGATAAGATCTGATGCCTGTTGTCGCCATTTTGATCTGGATTGTAGTTCCGATACATACTCCAGTTGCCATTTTTTCAGAAATGTTGCATCAGTTGTTGCAGTCGTTGGTACCTTGATAAGTAGTTTTCCTTTATATTTAATAAATTGTCCTCAGGAATTGATGTAATAGGTTTTCCAATCAGAAAATGTCCTGGAGTTAAAGGACGTGGATCATTTGGATCAGAGGATTGAGGAGATAAAGGCCTAGAGTTTAAGATACCCTCTATTTGATTCAATATAGTAATTAATTCCTCGTAGGTTAAGTGGGCGACCGGGTTTGGACTTTATATATTGTCGGAATGGGCACTTGCCACGAAAACATACCAGTTGTTCATCAACAGTCAAAAGTTCATATGGTTCAAAGGCATTTTGACAGTTGGATACAAACATATTCCACACCTGGCTTACGGCAGCTAACTTATCCTCTTGTTTTCGCTCAGCTCTAGTCAATTTATCATCAAAGCGTAGAAATGCTGATATTTCTGCAAATCTGTTACGGACATGGCAGCTGTAAAGAAAGAGCGTCTAATGGAAGCATCAGACAACCACATTTCTTGTATAGATTCCTTTTACACCTTAGCGCACCCGCTTTTATCAAAACGCCTAAGAAGCTGTCCAATTCAACCGTCTCTCATCCTCCACTCCTTTTGCTTTTGGGGAAATTTTTTATTCCACTCAGCATATGATCTAAGAGCCTCTTCGTTGGTATGTTGAAGTATAATATTTTTGATTTCCGCTGTCAAAAGGAGGTTAAAAAAGTCCAAAATGGTATTAGCACCTTGACTATATTGCGTAAGACCAGGGCGCGCATTTATAACATTTCTTTGTAATCTTCTAAATCTCACAAACGGACGACTTTCCCATGACATGCCAGACTTTGCCATATATTTTGGACCAAATGTAATATTTTCTACCTCGGTTGGTTCAGCATCGGACTCCGCTTCACTGTTAGTTTCTATATTATCCTCTGTTTCGAAACGGTCTCCAAGACATTCTGATCGCCATCTTCTCGGCCGTCTTCGCTTTCGTAAACGTTTTCTAAATGGGAATCATCTAAATCAAGATTTTCAGCCAGTTCTTCAAGTTCCTCTGCGACAAAGGTCGTGTCTGCTCCCAACGACTCTTAAAATCCATTTGTTGTAAAACTGAAGAAGAAATCAAAGAAAATAAATTATAATCATAACAAATTTAGCTACCGTAAACATCCATGAGGGGTCCTTGCAAGACCCCACTTACCTAAATCGACTGTAACTCGGTCCGAACGCAACGAAACTTCATGTGGCACTGACAGTAGCAGCAGAGGAGATGTTCTTATGTATAGCTAGAAGCAATGTTGCCAAAATGTTCAAATACCCAAAATATTACAGGAATACTGTGTCTAGGGTCCGAAAGGACCCCGCACGGTACGATAAGGGTTAAATCAAATAAATAAATCAGTGTTTGTGTAATTGTAAAAATAAATGTATTTGTTACAATACAATATAAATTAAATATTAAATGCTATTAATTTCATACATGTATATTAAATTCTAAACTATTAAATTTAACTATTAAAATCTAACACTTCCACTATTTGTAACGTTTTTTTTGTGTGTTGTTGCATAAAACACAAGTTTTCGTTTGGACTAATGAAAGTCTGCACGAGGCACAGTAATGTTCCGGACCCTGACGATATAAAGACATGTGGAAATCCCAATGTGTGTGGGACAATTCCAACTCTGCCATTTCTATAATTGTGAAATAGCATCTGTGGCATATTTGGTATGTAGAATTGTTACAATCTACTGTTATCATCGACACTGTAAAACAGTATACACTTTCCACCAATGAAATTTCACTCGTTGTAACATTTCGCATTCGAGCGATCATTACGTTGAATTCATCGCTAGCATCTTCTTCAATGCCTTCATCGACGTAGCCTTCCCCGGCATCGTTATCCTCCAACGCACCTTGGTCGATATGATCTGCAGCATCGTGCCATTCGTCATCATCGTCTAGGACATCGCCTTCGATGTCTCTAGCCACCTATGCGAAGAAAAATAAAAATTAAATATATTATCAATAAATATAGTATCAGAAATTTATATTACCTCGCCTTCGACGTCGTTATTAAGCACATGGTCTACACCCCGGGCAATGTTGATGTTTGCGTCCACAAACTCCTAAGTAAAATAAATTTAAAATTTATTACAATAATAACATTTTAAAGATTATTTAATACCTCCTCTTCTGCTATATCCACAACCAACCGGATATCTTGGCCGTCATCAGATTCAGAGTCCGTTGAAATATCCTATACAATTATTTTTAAATAATGTAAATATAAAAACGATTAAAAAATATTTACCTCTTGGTCAAAGAGAGCAAGTCTCTCTAATAATGCATAGTTAGGTTGTAATAGTTTTGTGATTCTTAATGTAAATGTGCTGCAAATTGTTTTCTTTTGCATTTTGTTAAAAATTCTTGTTGTTATATTATGTATTTATCCTGTAACCAGATATTGTATCTGTTGGGCAATAAATGAGTATGTATTATTATAAATAAAATTTTAAGGTATAAATTTTTACAA